>RJWJ010014945.1:0-37039 GCA_004363605.1 Indri indri | reverse complement strand
CTTCTGCGATCAAATGGCTGAACTAGGACAGACATGAATTCCACAACTGAGCATTTTAAATTCGAAATAATTTCAGTCCATTGCATACTATACAATAACTTAAAACTAACATCTTTTGATCGACTTAGGAAGCTTCCGTTTCCAGCAGCTTCCTCACCAATATTCAAACATATGTTGAATTCTAGGCCCGGCAGAAAGAAAACAGTGAAGAGACAGATAGGATCTCTGCCCTCACGGAGCTTACAGTCCAGCAATGGAGACAGACGAGCAAAGAAAAACTTGTAACCCCATAAAGCAAAAATATCAAGAAAGTAACTCCATTCGGGTGTACATCGCAGTGATCACACGATAAACTTGTTTTCACCAAAAAAGTAACCCTTTGTTTCTTTCTTTTTTTTTTTTTTTTTTTTTGAGACAGTCTCGCTCTGTTGCTGGGGCTAGAGTGCAATGGCGTCATCATAGCTCACTGCGACCTCAAACTCCTGGGCTCAAGCGATCCTCCGGCCTCAGCCTCCCGAGTAGCTGAGACCACAGGAGCGCCACCACTCCCGGCTAACTTTTTCTATTTTTAACAGACACGAGATCTTGCTCTTGCTCAGGCTGGTCTCGAACTCCTGGGCTCAAGCGATATTTCCGCCTCGGCCTCCCAGCGTGCTAAGATTACAGGCGTGAGCCACCGCGCCCCGCCAATCCCTCGTTTCTTTCAAAAGATGAAAAAATAAAGGCTGCTGAGGTGTTCATTTGTGCCTTTGTACAGCGCGAGCGCCAGCTCAGGCTCCAGAGCTCACAGCTGGGGAAGCAGCAGGCCTCTCGGGAGCCGCGATCTGCCCTAGAGCCCCGGGGAGGAGAGGGCGACCTTCCTCGGGCCCCTGGGGGAGACGGAGGGCAGGAAGGGTAGGCGTGCTTAGGGGAGAACTTTCCCTCCGAATCCTGGGAGATGGGCGCTCCCCCTCTGAAGCCGGAAATCCGCTTCCAAAGGCCGACCGCGCAGCAGTGCGACAAGGGCCGCAGGGCGGGGGAGGGGCGACGTACCCATTCGGATGTGCACACTGGCAGAGGCCACGCAGCTGCCATAGTTGAAGTCATCCTCGATCGAGGAGCAGGGGTATCGGGGGTCAGAGTTGGCCATGTTGGCCGCAGAACCCCTACCGACCCGGGCGAGCCGGTGAGACGACACCCCCACAACGGCCTTCAGCTCACTTCCGCGAGGAAGCACTCCAGCCCGAACTAGCCGAGCGGCCTCCGCGGGGCGAACCTCGAGCTAATCGATTATCTCGCCTCTAGAATGCCGGCTGTGCTGGACGCCATAGCGCGCGCCTGTGGTCCCAGCTATGCGGGAAGATCGCTTGAGCCCACGAGTTCCAGTCCAGCCTGAGCAATGTAGCAAGACCTACCTTCCCGCCCCGCCTCCTTTAAAAATTTCTAGTTACGCAGAGGAAGTGGAGATTGCGTCAGGTTAGGATGGGAAAGAAAACGGACATTTCCAACGTCATCTGAAATGAAATTTTTCTTAGATTTTCCACAACGAGCTTTTAAAATCCTCTCACCTGAAGAGTTGCTACAGGTAAAAGAAGCGATGTCCCGTTCACCCATCCATTCATCAAATACCCATCTCATTCATCCAGTCCTTCAATAATCATACCGGGGATGCACTTTTCCTTATATTATTTTTAAAAATAATAATCGCTACATTTATTGAGCACTTCCTATAAACCAGGCTTTCTGAATGAGGTAACACTTAATCCTGGAAGGCAAGCAGAAGCTAGCCAGAGAAAGGGTCGTGTAGGTAGGTTCCAAGGGACCAACATCTGCAGAGACGAAGAGGGTAAAGCTCAGCTGGTGTAGGGGACACGTGGCAAAGAATGAAGCCAGATAGATAAGCAAAGACCGCATCGCCATGTGTCAAATGTAGAATGCACTGGAGAGAGTCATGACCAAAGGCAGGGAAAAAGAGCTAATCTAAGAGAGAGACGATGATGGTGGTGGCAAATACAATGGATCAGAGTGAATATTTATGATATTGTTGTCATCCCAATACAAAGATGAGGTGTAGACAACCAGAGTAGTATCATCCCAGGGTCCTTTGGAATTTTTTTGATGAGCGTACTTTGATGCACACACATTGCCCAGTCCTCACTTTAACTGTGACACCCAAGAGTCTCGGCGAGTGGAACTCAGAACAGTCTATACTGAAACAGAATCCTTAAACTTGATGTTATAGGAAGCTTTTGTCAAAAGAACTAACCTCACTTCCATAATGACAAGAACAAAAAAACTTACCTTTTACAATTTTACATTTTATATGCATATTACTCATCTTAATACAAAGCCATAATAATAGGATTTATTATAAAGGACAAACTGGAATTGGACTGCGAACTCAGTTTTTATTGACTAAAAACAGCCTTAGCAAAGTTTGATCCCCTATCTCTTACCAGTTACGAAAATAAATTCCACATAGATTGTGGATCTAAACATGAAAGGCAAAACAATAAAACCTAAAGAAAATGATATAGGAGAATATCTTTATGATTTGGAAAAAGACAAAGATTTCTGAAACCAGATACAAAATAGCACTTAAAGGAAAAGATTGACAAACTAAACTGTATTAAAATCAGGAACTTCTAGTAATCAAAATGTGCTATAAGAGAATAAAAAGCAAGCCATAGAGTATGGGAAGATGTCTGCCACACATATACTGCACATAAGGCTCCTTTCCAGAATATAAAAACAATTGTTACAAATCCATACAAAATAAGACCGACAGCCAATAGAAAAGCAGGCAAAAGACTGGAACAGGCACCACACATGCGCACGCGCGCGTGCGCACACACACACACACACACACACACACACACACACGCACACCCCGCCAACTGGCTAATAAACATACGAAAAGATGCTTACCCCCATTAATAATCAGAAATGCAAATAAATGCCAAAATGAGGTATCCCTAAGCACCCACCAAATGATTAAAATTAGGAGATTGACAATATCAAGTTTTGGTGAGACTGGATTAACTAGAACTCCAACCAGAGCTGGCTTCATGGGCGTGCATCCTGTGCTGTTGCACAGGAGCCTGCACTCTGTGTTTGGTTTAATGCTCAGCAGTTGCCATTTTGAAATTATTAATAATTTTGCCTTTGTACTTGTTTTATAAGTGAAGTCTGAAAAGAATATACAGCATGAACATGAGTAGAAGAGGTTCACATAATATGGGTGTCTACTCTTCCCTGCTAACCATTTGCAATTAGCATTCAGGATCTCCATGAGCAAAGAATTCTGTTGGACCAACTATGCATGGGAGTTAAGCTAGACTCAAAGCCAGTTCAAGACAAGCATGTCACATCTGCTACTGAATAAAGGGAGGGGAAGGGAGAGCACTGAGAGCCCCAAGAGGCCACGATTTTCCAGAACTCACTTTCAATGCAGAAAGAAGGCAATGACGTTTCAAGACACATGAATGACCAAGGAATCTTAACACATTCTTTTTTACTTGCGTTTCTTCCTCGTATTAGCCAACCACTTACACTAAAAATGGAGACATAGAAAGAAAGGGAAAGATAGGGCAACCATAGTTCCTTTCCTTTTCAGTCTATCCTTTTCAATAAACTGAAGGTAGAGAGCGTTCATTGGTGTAATGTGCATGTATCAAGAAGTGAAATAAAAAGTTGAGTTAGTTTTGTGCAGCTGTTACACAGTTCTTGTAAGAATGAAATACATATGCATGTATAAGCTATGAAATACAAATTGTGTATTTTTGATGCTTCCCCGTATGAGTTAAATGCTCCTTTATATTTGCATTGCAGGCTAGACATGGTGGCTCACACCTGCAATCCCAGTAATTTGAGAGGCCAAGGCAGGTGGATTGCTTGAAGCCAGGAGTTTGAGACCAGCCTGGGCAATGTAGCAAGACCCCTTCTCTTTAAAAGATGAAAATAATTAGCTGGGCATGGTGGTATGTGCCCGTAGTCCCAGCTACTCAAGATACTGCTAAAGTATCAAGTTGAGGCAGGAAGATCACTTGAGCCCAGGAGTTCAAGGTTGCATGAGCTATGATCACGCCACTGCACTCCAGCCTGGGTGACAGAAGGAGACCCTGTCTCTAAAAAATAAGTAAGTAAATAAATAAATTTGCATTGCACAATAAAAAGATCAATGGTAAAGTTTGTGCAAATAATTTTAAATGATATTTTTCTTTACTTTGCTACATTAAATAGCAAGTAAAAACTATCGTGGCAAGTCAAGAGATTGCAAATGTAAAAGCTTTATATTTAGGTACCTTTAATTGGTCTTTTTTTCCTGCTTTTTGAACAAGAGGTCCCACATTTTTATTTTGCACTGGGCTGCACAAATTATGTACCTGGCCCCAACAGTGGTAGTGTAAAACAGAGAAAACTCTTTGGAAAATTGTTTGGCAGCATCTACCAAAGCTGAATACACACTGCAAGTTCTATGATTTAGCAATTCTACTCCTAGGTAAAGTATATGTCCAGCAGAAATGCATGTTTATGTTTACAAAAGACATATCTAGAATATACATAGCAGCATCATTAATAATAGCCAAAAACTAGAAACAACCCAAATGTCCACCACTAGGAAAATGGATAAATAAATCGAGGTATATTCATATAATTACATACTTTATACAATGGAAATGAACAAATTACTATTAATATTATACGTAACATGGATGAATCTTACAAATATAACGCTGAGCAAAAGAAACCAGATACCAAGAATATATGCTATACAATACCCTGTAAAGGCTGAAAAGCAAACAAAATATTTGGTCTTAGACATCAGGAAATTGTCTATCTTTGGGGAGGAGGAAGGGATAATAATTGGGAAGAGGCACTTAGAAGGACTTCTGGGATTCTAGTAATGTTCTGTTTCCTGGCTGGTTGCATATGTTCACTTTGTGAAAATGAGGCAAGCTGTTTATACTTAGGCTGTGTGTGCTGTTCTGTATATTATACTTAAATTTTAAAATTGTTTCTAAAAAGCAAAAAAAATTATTTTCTCTCTCTCAGTTTAGATAAGAAAGTTATTTTGTAACAATAAAGCATTTACTTACAAATACGGAATCTAATAACTCAGTATTCTGTTGTTCGTCTGTTTCTTTTAAAGCTACAATTTCAAGGAAAGTGCTTTGTAAATCAAATCACTAATCTAAAGGAACTGTTAATGGTTTTAAAGACCTTCCTGCATGCTTCCTCCTCCCTCTAACCATCTCTTTATCATTCTCCTCTTATTTTCATCTAATATGTTTGCTCTACAAACCCCAAGTTAAAATATCTTCTAGTCTAGACAAGGACACCCAGTAGATGTTGGAGAATTGTGTTCAGAACATAGTATGTAAAGTATGAACATAGTGCCTGGCACACAGTAGGTGCTGTAATTATTATTGGCTATAGGTACAGTCATGACTCCTTTCATTCATTAGACATTTTTCGAGTAGTTATTCTGTGCCAAGCAATATACAAGGTACACAAAGATGACTATGACTGCCCTGCAGCACACCAATCTTCAACAAGCCCACAGTGAAACAACAGCAACAATAACAACAACAACAAAAGTTCTGATAGAAATAAGTAATGAATGTTACGGAACCTGGAAAGAAATGATTAACTTTGGGGAGACTGTTAATGGTTTCACAGAGTGTTTTAGTTTCCTACGGCTGCTGTAACAGTTGCCACAAACTGTATGGCTTTCAACAACAGAAAGTTCTGAGGGCCAGAAGTCTGAGATTAAGACGTCAGTACGGTTGGTTCCTTCTAGAGGTGCTGAGGAAGAGTCTGTTCCATGCATCTGGTGGTTGCCAGGAATCCCTGGAGTTCCTTAGCTGTGGCTGCATCACTCCAATCTCTGCCTTTGTTGTCACATGGCCTCCTTTCCTCTGTGTCTCCGTGCTAAACTTTCTTATAAGGGCACTAGTCATTGGGTTAAGGCCCACCCTAATCCAGCATGACATCCTCTTAACCTGATTACATCTGCATAGTCCCCATTTCCAATTAAGGTCACATTCAAAGGTACCGTGGATTAGGACTTAAACATATATTTTTGGGGTACACAATTCAACTTACAACACAGAGGTGGTGACTTTTCAATTGGGTATCAAATGATAATTAGGGGTTCACCAGGTAGGAAATACTGCGAAAATCCAAATGTGAAGTAACTAACACAGACAAGTTGGAAATGACCCAGACACATGTGAGAGATTTAGTAACTGATTAGATATACGCATCTAACACAGTATCTGACCCAGTTAGTGCTCTGTAGATTCTTCTGAATATAGTATTAATCAACCAGTCAAAATTACTCAGAGTTACCTTGGCCCACGTGACCAGAAACAAGGAAATTGATTGATTTTCTAGGAAATGATCAGTTTGCAGCATGCCGATTTGAGATGAAAGCGAGAAATCCAAAAGGAATTGTTCAATAAATACTGAAGAAAGCAGGTGAAAAGGGAATCTGTAGGGAAGGTTAGGGCTGATGACACAAATATGAGAGTGGTTGATTTAGAGATAAAGAATGAGATTATCTAAACTTCTAAGACCTAGAATGAAAAGATCAAAGAATTCAGCCTGTGGGTACACAGCACAGGCCAGAGGAAGAGCTAATTAAGGAAACAGGAATATAGGAAGAAAATATTAAGTATCATCATGGAGGACAAAAAAGGCAAACATTCAAGAAAGATGGTGTGACGAGGGGCTAATGCTATGGAATTGTCAGAATGAGCCCTGAGGAAAGGCCATTTGATCTGAAAAATTACTAAGATTTTTAAACCTAAATATGCTCAATATTTTTCATATA
The DNA here is from genome assembly GCA_004363605.1 of Indri indri. Taxonomy (NCBI): domain Eukaryota; kingdom Metazoa; phylum Chordata; class Mammalia; order Primates; family Indriidae; genus Indri; species Indri indri. The sequence continues at coordinate 30,222 of RJWJ010014945.1, read as the reverse complement.
CAAACTTGCTATTGTCTTCACTATCAAGGTACCAGATTACATCCAAGATTTATTTTTCTTTCAAGATTTCAGAACAACAGAATAAATCCAGTACAAGAAGAACAAGGGGAACTGTAACTACTGTGAAAGGCCAGAAGATGTGGATAACTAATTACCAAGTGTTGTTAGAATGTGTACTCTGAAACCTGTGATGTAACATCATTTCTTGAATTTACATGCAGAGGGTTTGTTATGGACTGAATGACTGTACCCCACCCCGACCCCACCCAAATTCTTACGTCGAAGCCCTAACCTTAGTGTGGCTGTATTTGGAGATGGGGCCTCTAAGCAAATGATTAAGATTACATGAGGTCATAAGAGTAGGGCCCTGATCCAATAGGATTAGTGTCTTTATATGAAGTGTCTATATAAGAAGAGACAGAGAGCTTGCTTTCTCTCTCTGCATGCGCGCAGCAGGGAAGGATCACGTGAGGGTATAGCAAGAAAGGGGCCATCTACAAGCCAGGAGGAGAGCCCTTCCCAGAAATTGAACCTCGCCATCACCTTCATCTTAAGACTTCTATCCTCCAGAACTGTGAGAAAATAAGTTTCTTATTTAAGCCATGCAGTCTGTGATATTTTGTTATGGCATCCTGAGCTGACTAATACAGGATTTATTGGGGGGATTTACTCGGTAGCAAGGAAAAGAAAGCCAAATCCTTGAGAGGGAAAATACATGAGATTTATGTTCATAACTTGCCAAAGAAATTTTGGAAATCCTAAATGAGATTTTTATTTTGAAAGCATTTTTTGTAAATATTTTTCCAACAAATATTACACCCAGTAGCAGTTTTGTCATCTGTAAAATGTAGGAGTTGGACTAGAATGTCTAAGTCCTTTTCTAGTCTGAAATTGTAAGCAATCTGAGTATATATTTTAATGCAAGAGAAAACATTTAGCTATAATCTCAGATTTTTTTTTTCATGTCTGGGGTTCTTCTAAGGGTAAATAAATGTTTGCTTCAAAAATAGAACATTAGCTAATATTGAAATCATCATTAAAAGCCTTTGGCTGAAAGCTATTCAGTTATACAAATGTGACATTTATGAGTTGGTGGTGACGAGGCAAAAGTATAGCAATGCACTCACAGCTGAATAGTGCCATGAAAATGATTAAGAAAGAAAATAATCAAATGAGATCAACAACGAAAGTGTTGGAAGAAATTATTTCCTATAGTTGAGGGTTTTCTGATCATGGAGACCCTACATGTTAACTGTAGAAAGTTTTGAAAACATAAAAAGTACAAGTAAGAAAATGAAATTCCGAACAATCCTTTCTATCAATCCTAAAAGAACAATTGTTAAAAATTTTAGTTATGAAATAGATTTTTTAAAAATGTTTTTGACATATTAAATAGGAAACTGTTGAGTTATAAGATAACACAAACCTAACATTCTTTAGAAAAACTGTATTTATGTGTATATAATTTATGTGTATATAATATGTATATACACACATATAAACTGGAGAAATAATTAGTACATGCTATTTTCATGATGTCATTTTGATGAAAGCCTAAGATAACATTCATTCTTCACTTTTTAAAATTACCAAGTAATGAGTATTACAAATGTCTTCATCCCACTGTATTCCTGAACCCCAAATTACACATGACTCTCTAAGGGAAGGCTCAAAGATGCAAAGAGGCTCAAAGGTGGGATAAAGATTCAGCAATCTTTGTTTTGAAAATTACTTCTAAAACCAGAAAATATTCTAGGTCCCATGGGCCTGGGTGTCCTTTGAATATTCACCCTAAGCGACGCTGTATAAATAGCTACTACCAAGATAGTTATCTCACATATATTAAGAGCTGTTGTTTGCCACACCTGTTTTGTCCCTCACCTGTTTCTAGATTTCTGAGGCTTTGCTGCCTGTGCTTAACTAGGGCTTGGCCACTGATATTACTGTGTATCTGTGTCATTGTCACTGGACCTCAAGGTTTCCTTCACCTTCACTTGTTAATCTTTGTGGTTCACTACTCTCTTCTTTCCAGCTGGGACAGAAACACTATCTTCTTCCCAAAATTTAGGTAAGTTTGGAAAGGATCCCATAGCAAAGAGCTAGGTCACACAGTGGAACAGTTTTGTGATTTAACTATAGCCCTTCTTGTCCAGAAAACACGTATGCTGGAAGTGGGTAGGTAGGTTGGGGTTTAAGGGTCTGGGTCTGTATGGATTCTACTGCAGTTTCGCATACATCTAAAACTTCAGACTGTTTCCACCCATGCTGCTGGAATCATTCTTTACCAATATTTATTTTCTCTCAGGCTCAGTTGTCTCTCTCTGCAATCCAATCTCCATGCCCATCTCATGTCCCATCAGATATAGTTGTATACATTTGAGCTCCAGCTTTAGTCAGGGTTTAGTTGTTTTTCACAGGTTTTACAGGCACTCTACAAGTCAAAGAGTATTACCAAATGCCTGCTCAGTGTGTCAGCTAGGAGGCATTAAGCTGCAAATAACAAGATTCCTGGCTTAAAAAAGATGGGCCAGGCACGGTGGCTCACGCCTGTAATCCTAGCACTCTGGGAGGCCGAGGTGGGCGGATTGTTTGAGCTCAGGAGTTTGAGACCAGCCTGAGCAAGAGCGAGACCCCTGCCTCCACTAAAATTAAAAAGAAAATTAATTGGCCAACTAAAAATATATAGAAAAAAATTAGCCGGGCATGGTGGCGCATGCCTGTAGTCCCAGCTACTCGGGAGGCTGAGGCAGAAGGATCGCTTGAGTTTGAGGTTGCTGTGAGCTAGGCTGATGCCACGGCACTCACTCTAGCCCGGGCAAAAGAGTGAGACCCTGTATCAAAAAAAAAAGTTTATCCCACATATTATAATTGTGAGTCCACAAGCAGTACAGGCTCCAGGTATAGAATGAATGAGCTGCTCAATGACATTATCAAGGACATGGTTCTTCCTCTCACTAAACCATTCCCAGGGCTCGTTTCATTTTAATATTGATCTCTATGTAGTTGTAAAATGGTTCTCAGAGATGGCCAGACCTGCTACATGTTCCTATTCAAATATCAAAGAGTGTTATCTGAATGAGACATGATTCCCTCAAGCCATACATTGTTGGGCCAATTTGAGTCACATCCCAGCCCAAATCTGAGTACATGAAGCACTGCAATGTTAAATATAGAGGTCAGAGTAGACTTTAGCCATGTGGGAAGAGCATACCAGGCAAGGGAAGAGCAAGTGCAAAGCCTCCAATGTGGAATTCTCCCTGGTGTGTTCAAGGACCAGGAAGGAGACAGTGCAGCTAAAGCAGAATGAACAGGAAACAAGATCACAAGGTAAAGAAGTGGAGTGGGAAGGGGAGGTAGAATGCAGATCGTATAAAGAGTTTGACATTTATTAACCGAAACGAGCAGCCTTTGCTGGCTTCTAAACGGACGAGAGACATAATCAGATATGATTTAAAAGTGTCAATTTGGCTGCAGTGTTGGGGAAAATCTGTAGGAAGCTACTTTTAGTTAGGAGGCTACTACAGTGATCCAGACAAGACATGATAGTGGCTCAAACCAGAATGGCAACAGTGAAGGTGGGAAAATTGGTCAGATTCTAGACATATTCTGAACAGATCCAACAGGATTTGCTGGCAGATTGAATGTGGGCTGCAAAGAAAGAGAGGAGTCAAGGATGATTGTATATTTTTAGCTTAAGCTACTAGAAGGGTGGAGTTGCTGTTAACCTAGGCAGGTGGAAATGTGGGAAGAGCAGGTTCAGGAGGCATGATCAAGAATTCAATTTTGGACACGACTCTGGAATTCAAGAAAGAAGTCTGGGCTAGACATACAAATTTGGCAGTCTGTGGATATAGATGGTATTTAAAATCTTGACTGATTTATATCACCAAGGCACAGGTGTAGATAAAGAACAATAGATTGAGCCCCAGAGCCCTCCAACATTAAGAATTCAGGGAGAAGAGCAGGAACAGTAGAGGAATTTGAGGAGTGACCAGAGAGGTAAGTGAAAAATGTAAGAGAACATGGTGTCTTAGAAGTCAAATGAAGAAAGTGTCCAAGAAGAAGGGAGTGATCAACCCAGTCAACAACTACCAATAGGTCAAGTAAGATGAAGACTGAAAACTGACTATTTTATTTAACAGTGATGTGGACATGGGTGACCCTGAAGAGAGCAGTTTTAATGGAGTAAGGTGGGAAAGGTGGCTCTAATTCGAGTAGGATTAAGAGAAGATAGGAGAAAACTAGAGACAGTGAGACTATTCAACTCTTTACTGCAAAGGGAAACAAAGAATTGGGGTGGTAGTTGGAAGGGGGAAGTGACATCAAATAATTTTTGCTGGTTTTAAGGTGGAAGTAATAACATCATATTTGTACACTAATGGAACTGAGCCAGTAAAGAGTGGAAAACTGGTAATGTAGCAGAGAGCAGGGAAAACAGGTGCTCCTGATGCCTTTGAATAGGGGGCAGGAGATAGGACCCAGTACACAAGCGAAGGGATCAGGCTTAGAGAGGAGCCTAGACAGTTCATCTATGGAAAAGGGAAAAAGGGCATATGTTGGTACAGATGCTAGTAGATAGGGCAACGTGGTAGTAAGATTCTGTGGAAGTTTTTTCCTGATGCATCAGTATTCTCAATAAATATTCTCAAGTTCATTGGCAAAGCATGAGGATGGGGGAGAAGGTGACGGGAATTGAGAAGAAAAGAGAAAGCATAACACAGTTTTCAAGGAGACCAGAAGAATAAATGGACTAAAGGTGCATAGTATGCTCACTTGGCAGCATAAAGGACCCACCTGAAAGTCATGGCCTTGATGTTAAATTGAGTCCAATTAACAGGATTTGGGGTTTTTCCCCCAGCTACACTCAGGTGCATGGGTGTAGATCCCAAAATTGGAAAACTGGATTCAATCAGGATGACAGATTTGCCAAGAGAGTTCAACAAAGTGAGAGAGAAGCAAGGGAATAGAGAGCACATGCAAGGGAGTGAGTATAATAATTGACTGTGGACTTTACAGATAAGGAGAAAAGTGAGAACATCAAGAGGATGAAGCCAGAGAAGAAGCAGCAATACCCTGGATTAGATATCCTGGTGAGGGGGAAGGATTGTTGGGGTCAGAGTACTATAGGGAATGTGCTAGAAGGAAAGGAGGTTTGGCTAGAGAGTGGATTCATGAAATAGAAATTATGGATAGGATTCGGTTACTGATAAAGACAAGTTCCAGGGGATGATGGTAGGAGTGAGTGGCTGAGACGGGGCGCAGAGTGGAGCACAAGATCACTGGATGAGACAAGTCAAGGAACTGAGAGGCTAGGGTATTGGAAAGTAAATCATTTATTCTACATATATTTTAAATCACCAAGAACTAAGACAGGATGAGTACTGGAGAGAGTGACAGTGAGCCAGGAGCTAGAGAGCCTAAAAATGAGTAGGAGGAATGGGGGTGGGGGAGAACAGTGGATGATGACAGCAACAGTGAAGAGTAGGGAGTAACTTGATGATCCAAAACCCAAAGGCAGTTCGTGGTAAATTAAAAGATCTAGCAAAGCAGGCCTTTCTGACAGCTTTCCTTATCCACAGTGGTTTTCCTGGTTCCTCTGCGCATTTCCTTCCTGCTGCAGTAATTCAAGAACTAGCAAATACTCAAGGCATCTTGCCTCTGTTGCTCAGAGATACAAAGCTTCGTATGCTTGTACAGACTGACAATAAAACCTCAGTCATTTCAACAAAGGGATATCGAAGCTCGTACCCAAACAGTATTGGCTGTACCAATTTTCAGGTATGTTTTTACGGAGTACTGAGAATGACACAGAAATTCAGGTAGGAGTTCTAAGAGACAGTATGTCGTCACTGGTGGTCTCTAGGGGGCGCTGTTCCCAAAGACTACAACCCGAACGGTTTCAAATAGGTGCTGGCATTTTTCAGCTGAGGGCCAAGGTCCGCTCTTCCAGTCATTAAGGTTGAGATTTTTCTCACCACTTTCGAAGCATCTCCTGTTTTGTCAGTGGCATCTGTATCACGCCTACAGTGAGATATTAACGTATAAAACGGCAGAAGACTTCAAAACAATTTTACCTAAACTCCGTGTTGAAAGTAAAAGGAAGAGTCCGTGAAGCGTTTTGAGGAAGGAAGAATTGGTCCAACAATGTTTCATCAGAAAAGCCCAGGGACAGGAGAATGTCTTAAAACCAAACAACGGCATGGAGGAGGGGCCGCCTCGTGAAGACGCTGCACATAATTTTTCTCTGATTTGGTCTCTCTTTTGCTTTCTTGTTGTTGATATCTGTATTTATCTTTTCCAACAATCACCCCATATATGCACATTTTCATCCGTTTTAATTCAGTAAAACTGGGGAGGAAAACGTGCCAAAACGCTTAGAGTGGTTGTCGTCCACTGAATGGGTTTATGAGTGATTAGGGTTCTTTCAGTTTTTCTGGGTTTCCCAAGCGTTCCTCAATGAACCTGTGTCTGTTTTCTGACAGGATCAAACGAACTAAACTTTCGAAGGAGGTTACGATAGATCTACGCGTCGGCGCCCACTGGTCTTCCCGCCGCGCTCGCTCTTTGCTTGGCCTCTTCAGCCACGTCCCCAACCCAGAGGAAGGAGAGGACTGTTGAGAGCACAAAGCCGCGAGCAAGGGGGAGCCCGCGGCGGGGAGACCCCGGCTGTCCGCGCGGGCCTCTCTGGAGAGCGGCTGTGCGTCACGCGGGCGCCGCCCTTCCAGGGCCGGAGCACAGGCGTGTTGCGAGGTCTTGGCAGCCGTCGGGGCGGCAGGATTTCCGCGGTTGTGTAACGGCCCCTCGCGGACGCTGAGGCCTGGGCTGCGCATCCCCCTCGGGCCTGTCCCCGCGCTCGGCAGCCGCGCCATGGCGGGGAGCGGCGGGGCCCGCGGCGCGCTCTCGGCGCACACGCTGCTGTTCGACCTGCCGCCCACGCTGCTGGGCGAGCTGTGCGCCGTCCTGGACAGCTGCGACGGCGCGCTGGGCTGGCGCGGCCTGGGTGAGTGCGGCCCGCGGAGGACGGGGGCGGCGGGGGGCTCCCCGCGCTCGGGCGCGCTCGGCGCCGCCCTGGGCAGCCGGGGCTGGCGCGGCCTCCACGAGGTTCCGACGGGGGAATCCGCCCCTTCCTCTCCCCGGGAAGGACACAAAGACTCCCTGAGACCCAGACACTAGCTCCCCCTTCTTTTTCAAAGAAACTTTGGGTATCGCTACATCAAGCGAGTGGAGGCTTGAGAAAGACAACCCCCGTGAAAGCATCTTATGTTGGTAAACGATTCTGGCCTTACTCGGTTCGCAGTATACGTTTTGTCGTTGCAAAATCACGCCAGAATACAATCTGCATATTAAAACATGTTTTGAACTTCCAGATATTGATCCTTTGGTGTTTACAATGCATCCCCCACTTAATTAATTTCAAGTGAAATGCTGCAGTAAAATACTACTTGTGATTAACGCGGCTCCTAGTTTTGTTAATTACACATATCTTGTTTATTTACTCAAGTTAGTGGAATGAAGATTTGTGCTAAAGAATGGCTTTTTATTTTAATCTAGAAAATTGGCTTCAAAACTTCATTTTATGCAGACATTGGAAAGTTGAGCAAACTGCCTGTTGGAAGTGTCATCAGAAATAATTCAGACAAAAATCTTTGTTTTGTTAAGTACTGGCGTTTTTAGTTAGATTTGATACTCCATGATGTCACATTTAATGTTCATTGAAAATAACATATCAAAACAACTTAGCTTTAATGATCTGAAATAATGATTTTTCTTACCAAGAATAGCAGAAGACCTATGAGAAAATTTTCTTTGTTGCTGATGAACAATATGGTCACACTTTCTGGAACTGAGGCATTGGGCTTCTAATTATGTAAAAATTGTTTATATTTTTTTAAACTCTGTAATTTTAAATTATGGCTCTTAAATAAAAATCTCTGAAAAGGGCATTTGACCCTAATTTCTAGAAAACATAGAGATTTGCAGTATGCATTTGAGAGATAAGATCTCTTGCCCACCAGATCTTTTTGAGATTGATCATGGCATGGGCAGTATTTACACCCATAGATTTCCTACAGCGACTGAATTTGTGAAAGAAAAATGTTTTTAATTCAATCCACAGGTAGTGAACGAGGCCAGGTTGATGTCATAAATGAGTGAAGCAGGTTAGAGACTATGAAAATGGAAGGACATATGTCCCATCTGAAAGGACAGTCGGCACTCAGTCCCTGGTCACTGCTTCTCTTCAGGAAGTCCAGCCCAGTGTTGCTGGGATATTCTTTCTCTCTGTCTGTCTGTCTCTCTCAATAGCGTTGAAATCCAGGTATTCAGGCTTTACGTGAGTTGTCTCATGTAACCCCTCTAATCACGCTGTGAGTCAGGTGCTGTTATCATCACCAGTGTTTTAAGAGGTAAGGAAACTATGGTACGAATTGGTTAAGTAACTTGCCAGAGTTTACACAACTGGAAGTGGCAGCTCAGACAAAGGCAGATCATACAGCGGTCTGTATGACATGGTCAGTGTGTACAGGATAATGTAAGTCAGTTCTTCACAAACTGAAGTCACTTGTGGAGTCTTTTAAATATACAGATGCCCAGGCACCACTCCTAGAGCTGCCGATTTAGTAGATTAGATTTGATTTTTTTCTAATCTTTCTTTTTTCGCCGAGCTTGCGAATGACTGATGCACAGCCTGATTTGGAAGCCATCACTTAGGCCGAATTCTCTTCTTTATAGCTTCTTAATGTAACAGTTATTTTACTACATCCTTTCAGTACTTAATTCTTTTTATCTTTAAACATATTCTACGTATTACTCTTCAAGTCGCTTTTGTCAAGCATTGTTATTAAAAATAGTATAGTTACAAGATAATATATTCTCTGGTTAACATTGATGTCTTTATATGGCTTGATAGTGAAGCCCAAAGAAAGCAAGTTGGAAAATGTTATTTACCTTACAGACATGATAATGTATATACAGAACCTTTGGTGACAACTCATTTCATTACATTACCATAGATTGGTATTTAAATTAAATTGCTTAGAGCAGCTGACGCCGTAAAACCTCTCAACACTTATAATACACTGAGAGAGAAATCCTTTTTACAGATACTGTATAATAGGCTTCAATTTTCTTCCTCTTAAAAAAAGAAAGGAAATTATCATATAAATTATTATTAATTGCTGTAAAACAAGTTAAATGGAAAATCATATTAAATGTGCATTTGAATATTCAATAAAGATTTAAAATAATAGTAGTAATAATAATAATAATAAAGCTGTCACCTATTGAGTGCTTACTATTGGCCAGACACTGTGCTAAATATTTTACCTGGATTATCTCATTTACTTATACTAAAAATTCATGAGGTAGGTATTTTTCCTATTTCCATTTTGTAGATAGGAAAACTGATTCTCAGAGAATCTAAGTAGTTTGCCTGGAGTCACAGTCTATTAAGTGACAGACAAGGATTCTAACCTGATGGTAAGACTCCAGAGCCTATATTCTTTTTCTTCTCTATTTTTAAATTTTAAGTAGACTTTATTTTTTAGAACAGTTTTAACTTCACAGAAAAATTTAGAAGATCGTATGAAGAGTTCCCATATATTCTGCATCCTTTGCATATACTCTGCACCCAGTTATTATTTTTAACTATGCCTGTGCCTTTGCAGAGTTTAGGCCCCTATCACATTTCTCACCTTGCACCTCTTTATTACTTCAAAAAGTGTGGTTTCAATAGTTTCTCAGACTTTTCTTGTTTTTAATGTCCCTGAAGTTTTGAGGAATACTGGTTAGTACTTGTCTACTATTTTGTAGAATGTTCCTCAAGTGGTATTTGTCTAATGTTTTTCTCATGATTAGACTGAGGTGTTATGTATTTTTGGGAGGGAGACCATAGAGGTGAAGTGCCATTTTCATACATCATATCAAGGGTACATAGTATTTACATGAGTTGTCACGGTTGATGTTAACCATGCCTGAGGTAGTGTCTGTCAGATATCTACACCGTAAAATTACTCTAGTTCCCCGCTTTTCATACTATATTCTTTGGAAGGAAGTCACTATGGGCAGCCCCCACTTAAGGAGTGAAGAGATACGTCTCCTCTCCCTGAAGTGGAGTAGAGCCTGTTTTTTAACCACTGTGTTATTTCTCCATCTTATAATGTTCCCTCTAGATCTCACTTCTGCTCTAAACTATACCACCCCATTTGTCTGTTCCCCTTCATGGTAAAATTCCTTAAAAAGGCTATTTGTACTCCAGGTCCTCCATTCTTCCTTGAAACCTCTCCAATTAGGCTTTTACTTCCCACCCCCACCCCTCCATTGAAATTCCTTTTGTCTAAGGTCACCATGGTTAAATCCAGTGGTCAATTCGAAGTTCCCATTTTATTTGACACAGTTGATCGCTCCTTCCTCCTTGGAGCACTTTTTCTACTTCTAGAACATTGTACTCTACTTATTTTCTTCTCTCCTTGCAGAATTCTCTTTATATCTTAAAGTGTCCCTGGGCTTAGTCTATGGACCTCTTCTCTCCTGTTTATGTGCTATATTCACTACCTTCTGGATTCCACCTGTATGCTAAGGGAGAATGTTAGGTTCATCCATATTTGCCTGCTTGACAGACATCTTCAACTTAACAGTCCAGAAATGCTCCCCGTACCCCTACCCAAAGTTTTCCCATGTTAGTTAATGGCAAACCCACCCCTCGCTTATTCAGGCCAAAAATATTAGTCTTTTGTGACTTGTCACTTTCTCTCACAAACCACATCCTGTCTCTCAGCAAATGATGCCCTTGACTTTGCCTTCAAGATCTAATAATCTGACCACTTCTTACCACTGCCACTATAGCCGTCCTGGCCCAAACCGCAAACAGACCCCCCCAGCCTGGATTATTTTAGCAGTCTGGTGACTGGGTTCTTCGCCGCTGCATCTCTTCAACACAGCAGTCAGTGAGCCCGTTAAACATGTATGGAGTATTCTGTCCTTAACGCTGTTCAGAACCCTCTTAGTAGCTTCCAATCTTATTCAGAATAAACACTGAAGTCCTACATAGCTTTTCTCAATTCCTTCTCCTTCTTGTTTGCGTGACTCCAACCACATCAGCCTCCTTGTTCCTTGAACATGTTAGGAACCTTTTTCCTGCCAGTAACCTTGGGGCTTGCTTCTTCTCTTCCTTCACGTTTTTGCTTAACTGTTACCTACCCTGATGGCTCTTTTAAAATTGACACCCCAGTCCCTTCTGTCCCTTTCCTGCTTTATTTTTCTCTGTGTCATATATCAACCTCTCACATACTTCATATGTGCATGTGTAATATGAACATATATACATATGTATATATGTATATGTGTTTATTGTCCCTCTAGAAGTAAGCTTCAAGAGGGCAAAGACTTTTACTTGTATTGTTTCCTGCTGACTGTTAATGGAAAAAACCAAAACTCTGTAAAATAATTTAAAGAGGCTTATTCTGAGCCAATGAGTGACCGTGGCCAGGGAAACAATCTCAGGAGGTCCTGAGAAAGTGAGCACAGGGCAGTTGGGTTACAGTTTGGTTTTATACATTTTAGGGAAGACAGGAATTGCAGGTAAAATCATAAATCAGTACATGGAAGGTGTACATTGGTTTGGCTCAAAAAGGCAGGACACCTTGTTTGGGGGGGGCAGGGGAGGGTTACAGATTATAGGTGGATTCAGAGATTCTTTGATTTGTAATTGGTTAAAGGAATAAAGCTTCGTCTACAGGCCTGGAGTCAGTAGAAAGAAATGTTTTAAGTTAAGGTAAGAAAGTCTGGATGGACACACTTGAAGCTCTGACTTGGGGGTGTGGGGGGGCAAGGGCAACATACACAACCTAAACATCTGTACCCCCATAATATGCTGAAATAAAAAAAAAATAAAGTCTGCTAATTGTAGAGCAAGCCACAATATAGGATTCAAAGTGATCTGTTGAGCAAATTGATGACCTGTAGGTGCGACTTAGCCTTTGCCTTGCATGGCCTTAGATCCTGTTTGTTTGATTGATTGATCGATTGAGACAGCATCTTGTTCTGTCACCTGGGCTAGAGTGCCATGACATCAGCCTAGCTCACAGCAGCCTCAAATTCCGGGGCTCAAACGATCCTTCTGCCTCAGTCCTCGAGTAGCTGGGACTATAGGCATGCAGCATATTAGTAATTTAGTATCTTATTGTCACTAAGCGTCTGTTTTGTCAGTCTTATGATCTCTGTGTTAACATTCATGCTGGTCAGTTGTTGCATCTAAACTCCAAAGGGGAGGAGATATAACCAGGCATGGCTGACCTCCCTTTCCATCATGGCCAGGAACTCAGTTTTAGGGTTTTTCTAGGGTCCCTTTGGCCAAGAGTGGGTATATTCTGTTGGTACGGGGCTTAGGATTTTATTTTTAGTTTACACTCTCTTAGCATCTAAAATTGTACCTGGCACAGAGCAGGCATTCAGTAGTTATCTGTGTTTTGAATCAATTAATGAATGAACAGACACCTATTAAACATCCAAAACCTCTTTGGGCAGAATCTTAGACAAAGCACTGTACTAAATACAACATCATGGTCCCTGCTTGTAAGGATTTTCCAACTTAATGTAGGCAACAGACCTATACAAATGCTATAAAGAAGTTCAACAAGGGAAGAATGTGTGGGGAAATAGTACTGATCGTCGCCTGGGTATGAAATTACACAGCTTCTGTGTTGCTTACTGAAACACTGGTGTGGAGGGTGAACTGTGCTCAAATTCTCTTCCAGAAGTAGTTAACGTTAGGTCCTTACCTGTATCTAGGATTAAGAGAGGAGAGCAGACAGAGGGGAACCTGAGAAATTATGCACAGCCCTCCTGAGTTATGGAATGTGAATCCTACTCAAGTGTGGGGTCAAAGGTACACATGACCTTAAGCATGGATAAGAACTATGTCTTGTAAAATTTGTTAACTAGTGAGTGTTAATGTTTACAGTCTCATATGAAGAATAGAGCTAACTTCACTTAACACTTTGAGTTTTGTTTAGACTTTTTTGGAGTTAAAAATATCTTTAATTTTAAAGGTTCCTTTTAAAAATTGCCTAATTCCTTTATGTGTTTTGTAGAAGAAGAGCATACCCCATTATGTTATCTAAAAACAAGCTTTGTGTAGAAAGCAGTCTTAACTTCCTAGGGGTTTTGGCATGTGGTTATATGCAAATACAAAGATTCCAAATAGGGGTGTGTTGCGTTTTGGGAAAAACCCCTACAGAGACATATTTGCATACGGAGACATGATTTCTGCAACTGAATTCCCCAGTGGTTAGCACTGCATAGATAGTCCTGCACTCTTAAAACAGCCTTCAAGGACTTTTGAACATTAAATGATTATTAAGCAATCCATATCTCCAGATAAACTGATCTCTTAGGTTGACTTTTTGCCTTATATTATACGCCAAGATGACTTTCAACAAAAGATTTACCTTCCAAAAAAAATGATTTTCAACATTGCTCAACTACAGCATATTTTTCTTAATTTACCTTTTCAGCTTAGAATGCTCTTAACTTTAAGAACACAATTAGTCATTGAGAACTTCCCTCTTTATTTTTATTTGATTTGTACTGTGAATAAGGGGACCAGACCTAGTAAGGAAAGATTGGAGAAAACTGTGAATATTTAGGAATGTAATTAACATGTCAAGAGTTTGCATTCCTGTTGCATCAGATCGGAGCTATTATTTTATAGAATTTGATCTAAATGAATTATACATTTTATGGATGCTAATAATACTCTTCAGTGGTGTTTCTGTTCAGAATGCATCATCATTAGAGAAAAGCTATTAAGGTTGCACTGTGAATCACCAGAGAAAGAGAAAACATATTTCATTTCTGGCTCTGGAAGCAATCCATGCATACAGGCAGTATCCATTTTAACTGAGCAGGGTCAGTTTCTCACCATGAACTCCTGTAATTAGAAAAATGCCTTTGCCTAATTTAGCTTTCCTTAGATTTAGTACAAACTCAGAACCCTTTGCCCCTGGTCAGTATTAGGGAACTAAAAAAATCCCAGCTCATTTGGCATCTGATCATTCATGTTCCAGCTGAATCTCAGAAATGTGCTTAAGGGACAGCATCTTAGATAGCAATTTCTCAGCCAGGTCACAGGATGGAAGAGAATAGAATCACGGCCTGCTGCACTTTTAAGAGGGAAATTCAGAAATTAAAAACAAAACAAAACTGGGAATGGAATTATGGAAATTAACTCTATATTTCTTAATAGTTATAAACTGTTCCTTTCCTACTATGAGAATTATTGTGAGCTACAAAATGTTTACACCTTTTTATGTGTAAATATTGTATCTGAGACTCCTGCTACTATTACCACCAGATGGTAAAAAACCAAAAAGCAAAGCTGTCATCTTTGCATCACCTTTTCAGAAATTTCAGACAGGCCTCCTTGCTTTCAAATGAAATTTTAAGTTCTTATGCTAACACTCAGGGTCATTCAGCAAATATGTATTGAACATCTACTATGTGCCAAGCACGTTCCTGGAGATACAAGGTCACACAGAGACTTCATGGAATTTGTTCACCTTTTCTTTATCCTGAATCCTCTGCTCTAAGCATACTAGTCTCCTCTTTGCCCTCTTGTGCTCTCTTCACCGTTTCTGGAACAATTCCCCATCTGACAGACCATTCCCCTTTCCCCCAGCCTAGTTAAACGTCGCCTCAATCCTCCTCTGCTGCGCAGCTGGCTGAGGTTTTGCCACCCTTCCGTTCCTGCCCTGATTGTGGTCGCCCGCAACAGCAACTTTTCTCTTCACCTCTGTGACATTATGTGCATATTTCTTGTTGCAAAGATTCAACTATTTTTTTTTAAAAAAAGGGAAGAAACCTGTTGTATGTTATGTAAATATTCATTATTCATTTATATAGCACATTATGCCTAATACTCTGTAAATATTAGCCAATTAATTTTCTAATAGGAAAAGTAGAAGCCTAAACTTTCCCTTTGCTGAAATTTGATAGAGTTCCTTTGTTGGAATGTTAATTTTGAGACTGAGAAGTGTTTAAAGACTAGAGATATTTTAAAGTCATAGCTCATATAATTAGCAGGCCAAGGAAGAACAACCAAATTTAGTATATGTTTTAGGTGGGACTACTTCAAAGAACATTTACTAATGAGAAGTTTGAGATTGTTCAGTGAGACTGTGTCTCACCTGGAGTTGTGTCATAGGTCGATGGCAGAGCCACCGCTAAACACATGTGTTCCTACACTCACCCAGAGGTCCACAGGGAAGCTCTACTTTGACTGAAGGCTTTTCTCCTTAGAAGACGGGATAGCCGGGTGGGGTGGCTCATGCCTGTAATCCAGCACTTTGGGAGGCTGAGGTGGGAGGATCCCTTGAGCCCAAGAGTTGGAGTTACACTAAGCTATGATTGCACCACTGCATGCCAGCCTGGGCAACACAGCCAGACCCTGTCTCAAAAAAAGAAAAAAAAAAAAAGAAAAAAGAATAAGAGAGGATAGTCTATGGGACTCAGAGTCATTTTCCTCCCAGGGTAGCATACCCTATCTAATATTTCTTTAAGAACTGGCCTTTCTTTAGAAATACTCATAGTTTTAAACTTGTCTGGAGCTCCAGAAACCACCCCTCCAGGAAACCTTCCCTGGTATTGCCATCTTTTGGTAGGGACCTGTCTTCATACTCCACGCACACATGGTGCATGCAATTACTGTACCGCTGGCACATAGAAGATACTCAACAAATGTTTGAACGACACTGATTTGCAGTATTTCTCTCAAGAACTTCTAGAAATAGCTAAAGTGTTTATGAAAAATGTACCTCAACCAAATAGGCAGATTACCTCTCACCAGAAAGAAATATATTGTTAATAAAATAATATTACCACATCTTGTCAATATTTTTGCTTTAAAGGCCTTTTTTTCTTTTTTTTTAAGCAATGTGCTATCTAAAGCATATATTGGCATTTGGATAGTTATTGCCTCCTTGTCTCTTAGTGACATGTCATCTCTTCAAAGAGATGAGAAATGAATATATTCTTACCAAAGCTTAAAATATGGAGGAAGGGCAAAGACCTTCCCACTCAATGATGTCTGACATTTTATTGTATCTATTTTTCTTTCCTTACAGCCTAAACATGCATTCAAATAGAATGTCTCAACTTTATCTTCCCTTGTTTGATATACAATCACAAAAGCTTCCCCTCCCTTTAACTCCATTCTGGTACAAGATATGACTGAGTAATAGAAAATTCAAGATACAACTTTGTGTGTAGTAGTCAAGATAGACTAAGGTATGCTGCAGTAACAAGCACCACCAAGATGTCAGTGATTTAACACAGCAGAAATTTACTTTTTGCTCATGAGAAGAGCACTGAGAGTCCAGCACAGCTGTCCCCCGTGTGGTGGCCCAGCATTCCAGTCTGCTTTGATCTCAAGGCAGCCCCCTGTCAACATGGGGAATTGTGCCTTGGCTCGTCAATGTTTCTGGAAAAGACACATAGGCATGCCTAACCTTAAAGTGCAGGGAAATGTAATCCTCTTTGATGGCGCAGAGGATTGGAAATATTGGTGGCATTGGTAATGTCTGCCACATCTATTTTTGGCTCACAGAAAGGGGTGCAGTAATGGTTTCATATTGTGATCTCTTTCAACTTTCAGGGTTTACTTACAGTCTCAGCAGGGGCATAGAGTTGAGGTAAATTGAATATTCCAGCAAAGCCTTGTAGAACTGAAAACGTGGGGAAAGGGGGTGCCATATTAAGGCAAAAGACATTGCCTTTCTGATGTCTTGATTTTAGATACTATAACCGGTAGAGCAACTCCCTGAGAAATTAAAAATCTTTGGACTCTGAAACAGAATTTTAACAGAAGACAGTTTCATAAAGCATGTTGCTCTTCTCAAATCTGACCAGCTGTTGGCCTTTTAACAGGACAGCAGCCTTTAAAGAATATAGTTGGTGGATAGGGAAGTCCTTTGATGAGGGTACCTTGGTTACTGCCAGAGGGCAGCTTCCACACTGAGTGAAGAAGGAAAGAGTGCTGAGTTCCTGTAATCAGTTATGGTGGTGTGCTGGGGGTCCTCCTGACCACTGTCAGGTCACTGTTGGATTTTATCCACAGGCCTGGATCTGGGATCCTAAATGTTTTAGTCTCTCTAGAAGGTAAAGGTATGAGGGGATGCTGCCGTCACCATCAGTGGCCCAACGCCACGTTGCTAATTTTACTGCTCAAGATGACTGAGCTAATCTGGGAGTATTATCATAAACACAAGACCAACCTTTCTGTCATTTGCTTTCTTTCTCCTTCCTTTGCCTTAAAGTACACTTTAAAATTTGGAAGTTGTGCAGTATGGCAGTATAAATTTTCAGTTGAAGAATCCCGTTCACTCAGGGCACCATAAAAACTCATCTATTTTCAGTACAGTGTTCATACATTTATACCAGACCCTATTGAGTAATTAAAAGCCTAGTATCCTAGAAAAACATTTCCCTGATCTTACCCAGATACTACCTTTTAATTGCTCAAAAATGCTCAACAAGACAGTGTGGAACAAAAACTTAAAACGCCCTTCCATAAAAACTTCAACAACTGAATCTAACTATATTACAATTATTACAATAATAACCACACTGAAGGGGTTGAGGAAGAAAAGAATTAGCCTAAGTAACTTTGGAAAACAGCATCTTCACTGGATACTTTTAGGCTTAGGACAAAAAGAATTATCATGCTCTAATTTATTTAGTTAATATGTTTCTCACAGGGTTATGGCTTAGCAATTCTGAAAGTGTTTTATTTGTATAGTAGAATTAAACTAATAAGTAAATATATTGTCAATAACAAGAGCAGAGTTTCTTACTGTTCAAGAATGAAGTTACAGACACAGAAAGACTGAAATGTATCCTGTGATGTTGGATTAAAATCAGAAGTATTAGAACAAACTCTTAGTTTTTAATATGTATACATGTAGATAGAGAAATAAAGGTCCATGGGGATTAGTACACATTCATATATTTTTCCTAGCTCTGTGTGCTTGGAGGGCCTAGAAGTGATAGAACCCTGGCCACAGTGAGCACATCTAGCACCTGCATCTTAGCTTAGATGGTAAGAAACGCCATTGTCCAATAAATAAGCCAGGGATCCTTGGACAAGTAATTAATTCCAGTGCTGGCGAAGGGGAAATATAATAGAAAATGAGCCCGGAGCACCTTGTAGAGCCAGAAAATAAAGAAGTGCTCAAAAAGAGATAGGGCTTGTCAAAAGAACACAAGAGCCAACCTAAATGGACAAAGCTAGAACAGTTTCAGCAACAAAATAAATAATGATAGTATTGGATTTTAACTTATAGAATAAAATAAATATCTGTGAGTCCATACTGATAGAAATAAAAAATTGAATAAATAAATAAATGGCGGAGAAGGGACAGCTCTTTCTTACAGAAGAGTTACCATTAATGAACATAGAAGGAAAAAGGGGAAATAGAAAATCACCATTAAGCAAACATCACAGTAATTGTGATCCATACGATCTGCTGATGCATGCGAGTATTCGTGGGCCAAATCTGAGCAGAAGCAGGGCATTTGCATAATCTCAAGGTATGTCCCCGACATACTTGTTAATTATAAAGGGAAATTTTAAAGATAATTTTATAGTGGAGAAACCTTGCAGACACCACCTTCACCAAGCAATCAAGATAAATATTACTAGTGATAAGACATTGATATCATAAACCTCTTGATGTTACGTACTGAGCAGGTCACAGTATCATTTCATTCTCCTTAAAGACAAGGAAAGACTGAGGAACCATCACAGATTGGAAGAGATTAAGGAGAAGGAACAATTGAATTGGTATGTGGGAAACTGGATGGGATCTTAGAAAAGAAAAGGGACATAAATAGAAAAACTAGAAATTAGAATAAGGTCTGCAGTTTAGTTATCACTGATTCTGATAATTGTGTCATAGTAAGATGTTAACATTAACAGAAGGTGGGTGAAGAGTATATGCTAAATTAGTTCAAAATAAAAAGTTACAAATAAAGTGAAATAAGGCATACAGTTTACGTAAAAACAAGTATTCCAATAAAAGTACATTCAACTATTCTTTGTTTATTGTGATTTCCACAGCGGAGCGACTTTCAAGCAGCTGGCTGGATGTTCGTCATATTGAAAAATATGTAGATCAAGGTAAAAGCGGAACAAGAGAATTACTTTGGTCCTGGGCACAGAAAAACAAGACCGTCGGTGACCTTCTACAGATCCTCCAGGAGATGGGGCATCATCGAGCTATCTATTTAATTACAAACCATGGTAAACACTTACTCATATAATGTGGCTCTCAATCCATCTTGTAAGAATTATGATTTGTATATGTAAATATTGCATTTTATCCAAGCCATTGACTAGTCATGCCACATGTCAGTGATTCCTTCCCTGTGGCTTTTATCCAGAAGGGACCGCATAGCTTCACATTTTCTTGGGATCCTTTTTTCCCTTATTGCCTAACTTATACAACACATTCCTTTCTACTACTTCATGGTTTTGTTTTCTTTTGGGTTTTTTTTCTTTTCAGTTTTACTTGCAAACTACACTTTTTAAAAAGTTTCATTTTTAGCAGCCAATAGAATCAGCTCTCTGTCTAAAACTCTGAAACTCTTTGAATCATAAACATAATTAGAATCACAATCTTTAAGAAAAATACAGATTGGGTGTGGTGGCTCGTGCCTATAATCCTAGCACTTTGGGAGGCTAAGGCAGGAGGATCACTTGAGGCCAGGAATTCAAGACCAGCCTGAGCAACATAGGGAGAGTCCATCTCTACAAAAAATAGAAAAATTAGCTGGGTGTGATGGTGTGTGCCTATAGTCCCAGCTACTCAGGAGGCTGAGGGTAAGAGGATTGCTTGAGCCCAAGAGTTTGAGGTCGCAGTAAGCTATAATGACACCATTGTACTCCAGCCCAGGCAACAGAGTAAGACCCTGCTTCCAAAAAAAAAAAAAAAGAGAGAAAGAAAAACACAGATAATGCTATTCTTTGTTTTATTATATGATTAGAAATTAAAAATATAATTGGATTTCCCCCCTATATTTTAATGCAAATGATACCTCCAGAATAATTTTGGGATTTTTCTTTTCACTGCTGTTTTTATGCCACAGCCTTTAACTCTGCCTTATTTACTATCCATTCCACAGTGGCCAAATTCTTCCCTTTGTCTTGTCTGTTTCTGATGCTGTGCCATGCCTTGCATTTAAAGTTCATGAAGTTTTCTCCATTTATTCTTTGTCAGTAAAAATAATCTAATATCACCTGTTCTGTTTATTCCATTTAGATTTATTCACTTTGACAATAATTATCTTGAGTCATCTTGGGGCCATATGTTATACACTCAGAGCTCTTAGGTTGGAACCTCTTTTGAATCAATATCTTTATTGTTTTGGCTTTTTTCATGTAGGCATCTTTTTTGTTCCGTTTATTTGCACACATGTTTTTTGGTGATATATTTAGTGCATGTGAGCCCTTGCACACACAGGGAAATCCTGAGAGATCTGTACCAGAAAACTCTAGCTTCAGATGGACTTTTATTTTGTAGATTTTTCATATTGATGGGATATTCATTCCCAATACACTTCCGCCATGATGTTATCTGTATAACTTGGCTAATCCCTTTTGTCTTTTGCACACTGTTTCGTCACTGAGTTTAGTACAGCAGAATGCTTTATTCTGAAGCTGACTGAACAGGTGAAATTCAGTGAGTCCCTGGGAACTGTAAATCCATTGCCTTTTCATTATCTGAGGCTTTTCCGGCCAGTGAAACCACTCACATGGCTTGCTGTTCATGATATAAACTCACACCAATTTAACAGGACACAGGTATGTTTTATACTTCAATGTTCTGTAATAGATTTTAGGGTATATTTTCACTCTCTATGTTGTTTATGCAGCAGAGAATGATTTGGACTGTATGTAGACAAAAATTCCACATTCTTGGTTAATTCCTAGTCTGTTGCACATGCAAAGTTGATTTCATTTTTTTGATGTGAACTTAGCTGATTGGTAGAAAGACTTTACCTACTGATCGAGTACAAAGAGGCAGGTATTAATAAATCTGAGATAAAGAGGACAGTGCCTTACTCCTTTACTAACTAAAGAAAATAGCATTATTTAATTGTAATTTATTGAATTGATGTTTTGAATTATAATTTTGAAGAAGTTAGTTGCATAGGTTGTTAAAAGTGAGATGTGATGATTTGTTGGAAACATACGTATAGCCTGCTAAACAGGCATGCCCTGTGTTAGCCACTTACTCAAACAGGAGTTAGAACTCCTAATTGAAAATGCATAAAAAGATTTAGTCTTTGTTTGCTGCTAACGTGGACAGATCTATCCAAATAATCAGTTTTGCCTACATTTCCTTAAAATTTTGTTCTGTTTGATGGGATAGTTTTCATTTTAGAGGAATTTTTGACCTTTTACATTCCAACCTCCAGGCATCACTTTGTAGATTTGGATTTTCTTATGGGTCTTATTGAGAAGGGCCTTTATTTACTCCCAGGCACTGTTCCTGCAATTCAGATTGCTGCCATTAGGGGATTTCTTCACATCCGTAAAACATCCCCTCATATCTCAGGATATAACCAAATTGTTCAGAACACTGGAATCTTTACTTACCATCACTGCGTTTCTGGCATGCATGTCCTTATCTTCTTTGACATTTATAGTTCAATTATCAGCAGTTATTTTCCAGTTTTGACATGAAATCCACACTTTCTACTGGCTTCTTAGCCATTTTGAATTTCCATTTTATATGACAATGAAGTATTATCTGTCTTTTCACAAACAACAAAAGGACAATGACATTTAGTGCCCTTACAGTCCCCAAATTTCACATTTTATTCTGTACAACAATTCCTAATTCAATATGTTTGTTATTTTCTTTTTCTTGTCTAGTTTCTCTGGTTAGAACCTTTAGTGCAATGTTCAATTGAAGTAGCAAGACCAGACATCCTTATCTTCTTGTTTCTGATCTTAAGGGGAAAATGTTTAGTCTTTCACCATTAATGATGTCAAATGTGGGTTTTTCATAGATATCCTTTATCAAATAGAGGATATTCCCTTCTGTTCCTAGGGCTTTTATAGTGGTAGGGTATTGTATTTGGTCAAAGGCCTTTTTGTCATCTATTGAAATGAACATGTGGTTTTTATCCTTCCTTCTGTTAATGTGGTGCATTACATTCATTGGCTTTCAGATATTAAATAAATCTTGTATTCCTGGGATAAATCCCATTTGGTCATTATATCTAATTCTTCTTAGATGTTTCTGGATTTGGTTTGCTAATATTTTATTGAAGACTTTTGCATCTATATTTATAAGGAATATTGGTCTATAGTTTTCTTGTGATGTCTTTGTCTGGTATTGGTATCAGAATAACACTGGCCTTATTGAATGATTTGGAAGTTGTTTTGTCCTCTTCTATTTTAAAAGAATTTGTGAAGGACTGGTGTTAATCTTCTTTACATGTTTGGTAGAATTCACCTGTGAAGCCATCTGAGCCTGGACTTTTCTTCATGGGAAATTTTAAAATACTAATTCGATCTCTTTGCTTGCAGTGGGTCCATTCAGATTGTTTATTTCTTCTCGTGTTAGTTTCAGTAGCTTGTGTCTTTCTAGGAATCTGTCCATGTCATCTAAGTTGTCTAATTTTTTGGCATACAGCTGTTCAGAGTATTCCCTTAGAATTATTTTTTATTTCTGTAAGGTTGGTACTTATGTCTCTTTTTTTGTTCTTGATTTTAGTAAGTTGAGTCTCCTCTTTTTCTTTCTTGGCAAGTGTAGCTAAAAGGTCGTTAATTTTGTTGATCTTTTCAAAGACCGACTTTGGTTTCATTGATGTTCTCTCTTTTTAAAAAACTTTCTATTTCATTTACTTCTACTCTGGTCTTAATTATTTCCTTCCATATACTTGCTTCAGTTTAGTTTGCTCTTCCTTTTCTAGTTCCTTTAGGTGAAAGGTTAGATTACTGATTTAATATCTTTCTTCTTTTTTAAGGTAGGCATTTATAGCTATAGATTTCCCTCTAAGCACTGCTTTTGCTGTATCCCATGAATTTTGGTATGTTGTATTTTCATTTTCATTCATCTCAAAGTATATTCTAATTTTTCTTGTGATTTCTTCTTTGATTAATTGATTATGAGTTTGTTGTTTAATTTCCACAATTTTTATTATGAATCCCCAATTTCCTTCTGTTGCTGATTTCTACTTCAATTCTATTATGGTCAGAAAATATATTAATACTTTGTATGATTTCAATCTTTATAAATGTATTGAAGCTCATTTAATTGCCTAACATACGGTCTGTTCTAGAGAATATTCAGTGTGCACAGTGTGCACTTGAGAAATACATGTGTATTCTGTTTTGGGGTGGAGTGTTCTATAGGTGTCTGTCAAGTCTAGTTGGTTTATAGTGTTGTTCAAGGAAGTTTGTTTTAATTATGTTTTGTTACTAATCTTCTAAGCAAAATAATTTAAGAAACTCTAGAACCTAATCTAAGAAAAACTGGAAGATGAAATAAAAATTTTAAGTCTGAGTCAAAATGTTAGAAATGACAGCAAAATAAGTCAGGGTTTTAATCTTTTGTAGGAAGCTACATAGACTACCTCAGTTCAGACAGAACCATAACAGATAGAAGTTATATTCTGTATTTGGGAAGGGGTGGTAAGTATTTATGGTTGATAACAGACACACACACACACACACACACACACATGCTTATACATAACCACTTCTAATACCTTATGGTACAGATGGTACAAAAATTAAATTAACCCAGGGAGATATAATCTCATAATTCTAAAAATTTTAAATACAAGTGTAAAAAACTGATAGTTTTTTTCTTTCAGTTTTTTACTTTGTACTTTAATATTTTTAATTATGTCTAACAATAATTTAAGAGAGCTATTCATGTTTTAAGTGAACAAAAGTATGTTTGTATTATATTTGATCATTAGAAAGCTATTTCACATATGTAAATATGTAACCATTCCATAGGAATGAAACTGAACTTTAGAAATGAACATTGCTAGCAAAGCATTTATTTTTCCAGTCTCAGAAAGAAAAGAAAACATGTTTATTAGGGACTTAAAATTTTTGTATCTAACTCCCCTAATTTGTCTTTCAGGAGCAGTCTGGAATCCTTCAGGGCAAAGTCATCAGAAGGACAGATTTCCACACGTGTCATCCAAGGTAGAGTGTGTGCATGGGAAATGACCAGTGAACTTTGTTGCATATATAATTGAGCATAATTATGAAATTATCAGGCAGAAAAATGCTGGATCTGCAGGCACTTTTCAAAAACCAGATATGTCTTAGTTCTCTCATTATTCTTTACTTACATAAGGATTCAGGAAATTAGAGATTCATAAATATTTGAAGAATGAAGAACTTTCTCCTCTCAGATGAGACTTAGAAATACTACAGATAGTGTGACTTATGCATTTGTCTTAACTCAGGTTTTAATTTCCCTTTCCTGGTTGATGTTTTGTGTGTTGCTCTTAGATTTTATTAGAGCAAATTAGCAGTGATCATTTTTATAGCACCAGAAGTCATTTAAAATGGGCTATAACTGACTATGGCACTGATGCTTGAGTTTTTACAGTTGATATGAAGCCTTAAATATATATGGCAATGAATGCTATTGAAGAAAGTAAGTGAAATAACTTCGCTTTCTACTAGCTTTCTTCTAAATTAGATTCCACTTTGTTGCACAGTATAGACCAGGGGGAGCTTTGGATTTCTGTTGAGGTTCTATTCTTTCTAGGCTTATGAAATGGAATTACTTTAGTATGTATTTCTTTTCTTAGGAAACAGCCAATGTCATAGTGGATAATGTTCTTATTCCTGAACATAATGAAAAAGGTAAAAAAAAAATACTTTTCTTTAAATCACAATTTCATTTAAGTGAATTTAGAGGGAGAAATATACAATGAATACATTATCCATTTATATTCAGATTTGATATAAAATGTTATAGATATTGCAATAATTTCAATTTTGTTCTGACACTTACAGTTCTAATGGATGGCATATAGCTGTTATGTTAAGAATCCATTGGCTAATGAAGAATATAATTGTGGTCTCTTCACATGGGGGATGTTTTAGGTTTTTGTTAGTAAAATTTGCTATTTCTATGTGTCATAGGAAAACGTTTAAAAAATTATGTTGGGTTTTACATAGTTTTAGAAATTTTCATTTCTAAGATTTTCTGTAATCGCAGAAACCTTTCGAGATAATTGTAGAGCAATGCTGAAGGTCCGTATGAAAATCTGGTTATTTTCCATATCAACTTTTCTACTTTGTCTGTAGGAAGAATAATTTACTCCCACCTGGGAATAATTCTGATAAATTTTAAAGACTATTTAAGGCTGCCTTGCCTAATCTTTGCCACTAGATCTGAAGCTTCACTGGTTGAGAAGAGAATTACAAAAGTTAGATAAGGTTTCGGTTCTTCAACAATAAGGTCTGAATCAACCATTAACTGTCTTTAGAAAGGACTTTGTATTAGCTATGGAAATACAGCCAAAACTGGGCCCTGAAGGATTTAGCCAACCTCTGCCTTTTGAATTTGTGTTTGATTATCTTTACATGTTTTCTCCCGATCTCTGCTTTGGATGATTTTTCAAAAAGCTGAAGCTTCTTTCTAATTTTCTCAATTAGGCATTTAGAGGATTTGGCTCATGAGAAGTGTTTCTATCAGTCATGCTTGGGGAATATTGTTTAGTCATATTAAGACTTCCACTTTCATTATTTTTTAGTGGTTTTTGATTCATAATGGGTCAACAGCAATACATTGAGCTAATGACAAGGAAACTAAATCTTGGCAAAGTGTCCCCAGCTAAGCTCTTTGGCTGATCTCTTTGGAGAGTTGATAAAATCACAATGCTACTGTTCTCAAAAACCATTTGCTCTGTGGAGTGGTAGGAATGCTACCCAAGTAAATACACAGAGAGCACACAGTGGCCTTCGGTTTTGGTTCTTGGGCCTTCCTCCCCTGACCTTCTGCAGGGCTCTGGTTTGTTTCTGATATGAAAGTTTTGGTTATAAGGGTGACACTCATTCTCAAAAAGAGAAAAGGTAACTTATCTTCTCCTTGCTTTCCTTCCTAAGGAATATTGCTTAAATCTTTCATCAGCTTTCAAAACATCATAGAAGGAACCAGAAATTTCCACAAAGACTTCCTAATCGGAGAAGGGGAGATTTTTGATGTATACAGAATGCAGATTCAAAACCAAACATATGCCATTAAATTATTTAAACAGGTATGGAAAGAATTCCTATCACTGGATATCAGTTCCATTTATTTGCTCATACTTCATGTTAAAATTTGTCATTTTCATCAACATTGAAAGGTGTATTTGAGTATAAAAATTTCATAAATGGCCAGGCATTGTGGCTCATGCCTATAATCCCAGCACCTGGGGAGGCCAAGGTGGGAGGATTGCTTGAGCCCAGGAGTTCAAGAGCAGCCTGGGCAGCACAGTGAGACCTCATCTCTACAAAAAAAAAAAAAAAAAAATTTTTTTTAAATTAGCCAGATGTGGTAGTGCAGACCTGTGTGGTCCCAGCTACTTGGGAGACTGAGGCAAGGAGGATTGCTTGAGCCCAGGAGTTGGAGGCTGCAGTAAGCTATGGTCATGCCACTACACTCCAGTCTAAGTAACACAGCGAGACCTAGTCTCTAAAAAAAAAAAAATTCATAAATAGAAATAAAATACATGACCTCAGATGACTGGAGAAATGGATGCCTGTCTTGCAGGAATGTAAAAGTTAAATCCTTCCCATTCCCCAATTTATTGCACGAGAAAGACTTTTGGGAAAAGCCATGTAGGACCTCTGGGACTTTGCTTAAGAGGGTCTGGTTGTGCCAGTCTGCTCCAGTTTTCCTGGCTTTTAAGGATGAGCAGTGTCCTCTCCAGGCAGCTTCTCAGGCTAAGTCACAGTTTGGCATTTGGTGCTACTTTATAAATTGTCTTCTATCAAAGCTCAGGAGAGTGGGAAAGAGGAGGCTTCAAGTAGGAACAGGCCAGTGATCAGAGTGGAAGGGTAGAAGACAGTTGGGTGACTGCAGCCGGTGAGGCAGAAAGGGGACCAAACTCAGGAGTCAGTGGGAGATGGGTACGAACGTACACGTGAAAGAGCTGCTCTCCGTTTTCTTCATTGTTGGTCAGCAATCAATATGCCTTTACTAAACTCTTTGTATGGACCAGGCACTGAACGTGTAGAGATGAATATGGCATAGTTCTGTCCTGCAGGAGCTCGCAGTCCTGTGGGAGAAACAGCCAGGTAAACGAAAGATTAAACGAAGGCTGCGTGAGAAGTACTTTAGCAGGAATTCGTACAAAAGGTCACAGAGGCACACAAAAGATAGCAACTCTCTCCACCCGGAGGAGGGGTGTGTCTGGCACCCAGAAGAGTACCTGGCACAGAGTTACCACTCCATAAACATTTTCAAAAACAAATGGAAAAGTGGAAGAAAGGAAGTGACCTTTCAGCTGGATTTTGAAGGATGAGTAGGATTTTAAGAGGCAGTGAAGGTGGAGAGGTACAGTCTGGGTGGAGTACTTAGCAGGTGCACGTACCTGGGTGTCTGTGTGGGAAAGCACAGATCTTTCTCAGAAATAACTGTTCATCCAGTGGAGTGGAGTGGGAAGGTGGGTGGAGGGAAGGTAGTGAAAAAAGGTGTTGCTGGAAAGATAGGGTAGGTTTAAAACCGTGGGTGGTTTTTAAGTAGGAGAGTGAAAGGCTTAGATTTGTATTTTTAAAATATAACTTTGATTACAGGTTAGACAATGGATTGGAAGTTGGCAGGGGAACTGGGGGAAAGATGGTGAGAATTAGACCAAAAGCAGAACGCCTGGTAGAGGGATATTTCAGATGTGTAAACCAAGAAATGGGCAAGGCATCAGCCAGTGTTCTCAATCCTAACTGCATTTAGAATCACCTATGGAGCTTTTTTAAAAATGAGCCCCACAGCAACTGGTTAAGTCAGAACAGTGGCAGTGGTGGTAGGCATCGGTATTTTTTAAAAGGTTCCTAGGTGGTTCACATGTGTAGCCAGTGTTGAGAGCTAATGCTGTAAGCCAGGGCAAAGTTGGTGGGGATGGTAAGAAGGTATGTGTAAGAGGTGAGGTGAAATGGACCAAATCTAGTGATCTGTTGGATAGGACTGGGAAAGTGGGGAGAAGGAAGACTCTAAGGTGATTCCTAGTGTGCAGCTTACTTTACAGAGCCATTTAAAAAATTATTAACCTGATTTCTCCATTTTCCCAAATTGTATTTTGCACTACTTAATTCTCTATAGACATCTCAAGGTTCCTGAGAAGATGAAGTCTAATAAAGAAACAATCTACTGGTAAAACCACTCAACAAATAGAATGTGGTTGCTCTAGAGGTGGCCTTACTGAATGAAGCCCATTTCTTTTTTCTTAGTGCCGACGTCCATTTGTACATTCTCTTATGGTTGAGCCCAGGGCCACCTCCCCAAAGGGTCCACCTGCTCTGCTTTCCTCTTCTCTCTGCAGCTGCCACCAAATCACACGCTCTTTTGGGAGTTTTCTTTCTGTGAGTCTCACCTCAGAATGGGATGTCATTGCCTCTAGATCCCTGTCCCTTCCTGTCTCCAGTATGGTTTTGGTGACCCTTCAATGTGTAGCTGCAGCATCATAGCCTCAGCCTGTGGTGTTGATTTCTTCATCTGCCTCTCCCAGTGGACTAGATGGCTTTCTTTGAAGAGCTCCTATTTGCCTTTGTAACCTAGTACCTTGTGACAGGGCCTGGCCCATAGTACTTAAACTCAATAAATGTTTGTTGGATGAATGAATGAAGCATACATGCCCTTTTCAAGAATTTAGTTAGTTCCTGATCATTAGGAGTAAAAAACCTAGAGCTTACAAAGGACCGAACAAAGCCCTACTGTCCCTACGTTTTAACTCCCTCTTAAGGTAGGGACTAGAAGCGTGGTTGGACTTTCCCCCTTCTGCTTTTATCTCTACCTCCTTCTTTAACCCAACACACACACACACACACACACACACACACACACACACGCATGCACGCTTATCAGGAAAGATGAGATCATTGAATGAAGGCTTAGCCACAGAACATTTTTTGAAGAAATGTAGTTTTGTAACATTGGGACAGTGCCGATTACCTTTCTTAGAGGGACTGAGGTGGAGGATTGTACTAGATGTGTTAGATCTGTGCTTTTTGAACTTGGTATGTACTAATCACCCGGGAATTATCTTACAATGCAGATTCTGATTCAGCATAATGGGCAGGAAGCCAAGATTCAGCATTTCTCAGCAGCTCCCAGTGAAGCTCAAGTTTTTTGTACATAGATCACACTTTAAGCAACAGGTGTTAGAGTGCTAGGTTGGCATGAACACAAAAACCAACTCCCTCATTTTTCAGATGAAGAAAACTATGACTTTAGGGAGGTTAAGTGACTGACAAAAAGTCACAAATAGCAAGTGTTAGAGATGGGAGTGAGCTCAGTCCTCCTGGCTCCCAGGACAGTGGTCTTGTAAAAAGCAAATTCTGATAAAATGGGCCTTGAAAATGATTTTTTAGCCTGATGTATTATTTCTGACTTCCTGGCTTAACTTGGAAAATAGTTTCCAGAATTCCTGTTGAGTTTTTTTCCCTTTTTCCCTCCATCCCTCTGAGGACAGAGCTCCAGAACTCTGTCTTCTCTAGCAATTTGCAAATGACAGAGCCCTACAGGTGATGGGACCTGGGAGTATACTTAATTTATTAATAACTCTTCTGTGGTTGAAGTTAGGAACCTGAGATGCAGATACATGCAATGATATAAGATGAGTAAAGGCATCAAGAACAGTGCCAGGTGTAGAGTAGGTGGTCAGTACAATATTATTGAATTACTTAATTTATTCAATATTCGTGTGTCAGGCACTAGGCTAGCTTCAAAAGCTTCTTTGAGGTAAGGAGTTATATTATCATTTGCTTAGTAAGCTCATCTTTTCAAAATTAATGCAAAGGTAAACTTGAACTGACATATCCAAATGACCCAGGTCATAAATGCCAAATTAGTGAAATTTTGCAGTGGAATATAAGTAACACAAATTGGATTCTTTGGGAGATCAAGAGGGGAGGTTCTAAATGTCATGGGATTTTCTTTGAATACATAGAATACTTTTGAATTTATGTACATGTGTGCAAAATAC
>RJWJ010014944.1:0-37040 GCA_004363605.1 Indri indri | reverse complement strand
AAATATAACTATAGCATATTTTATGACTAATAATATAAAATAATTAGTCAATATAAATACTTTTTATAAATTGACAAAATGTAACTCTTAGGATGATAGACTATGAGAGCTTAATTCTGTGTAAGAGATTCAATAAATGTCTGAAATGGAAAAATAAATCAATATTTAGAAATGTAAATAACAGAAGAAATGGCTAAGCGTTGGTGCTTGTAGGAAGTGAATTTCAGGAATGGAGTGGAGCAGGGCACAGGAGGGGTAGGACAGCTTACGTTATACATCTTGCAGCACTAATGCCTTTCGAAATGATCTAAAAGTGTTACTTTGATTTTTGTTTTTAAGAAGGTAATGCCAAAGTGCCACATACCATGAAAAGCCTGTAAGAAATAAAATTAGAAGAAACAAAAATTAAGAAAAGGAGCCATGGCTTTGGCAGACAAGAGAGTATAATGATCTTGGGGCAGTTTCAGTGGTTGGGTGGTTGGTGTAGACCATGTTGCAGTTGCAGTTGCTTGAGGAGTAAAAGAATGGAAAAGTTATTTCACATACTGCAAAAAAATAAGTTGAAAGAGACCAACTGACATACAGGATTAAATAAGGGGATACAGAATAGACATATTATCCTCCTCAGTGAAATACAGAATATGAAAATATGACTTTAAATAAATTATGAAGAAGTATCATGGTCAAGCGAGGTGGCTCACACCTGTAATCCTAGCATTTTGGGAGTCTGAGGCAGGAGGATCGCTTGAGGCCAGGAGTTCAAGACCAGCCTGAGCTACATAGTGAGACCCCTCTTTACAAAAAGTAGAAAAAATTAGCTGGTCATGGTGGCAGCTACTCCAGAGGCTGAGGCAGGAGGGTAGCTTGAACCCAGTTTGAGGTTACAGTGAGCTGTGATGATTCCACTGCACTCTAGCCTGGGCAACCCGGTTCCCGTCTCTGACCCCCCTTCCCCCCCCCAAAAAAAACAAGAAGTAATGTTATACATTTACAGAGGATACCTCATAAAACAAAACAAAACAAAATTTTAAAAAATTTATTTTTAATAATTCTTCTAAAATGATTCATTTTACTGAAATATGTTACCTAGGCATCTCTGCTGATTATATAAAGTAAACTATCAGTATAACATAATTTTTATTACATCTTTATTTGAGTAAAATATCTTTCAGAATTCCTTTGTTTCAACTTGATTTAAAAAGGATTGCTTTGTTTATTTCCTCTGAGTCCTTTATAAAAAGGTCTAGGCTTTTTAAATAAGTTGAAATCTAATGAAATTATAAGGCAGATTGGCTCCTATCTCCAGTTTTCTGCATTAACCTGATGGCGCTATGGTAGTTTGAATTCTCTTAGTTCCCCTTCCAGGTTCAAGTTTTTGTTCAAGCTTGGTCACAGGAGTAATGTTATCATCTTTAAATTTGGTCATGGAATGTGTTACACTGCCCAGCTCAGGGAAATGCTGCTCAGTTTGGGCTTGGATAGTAACGTTTGTTTTCCTTGGCAGAGAAGCTGATCGTCGAGGGGCATCTAACCAAAGTGGTAGAAGAAACGAAGCTTTCAAAAGGTTTGTTTTTTGGTTTTTCTATGATTTTTGACAGCTCTTTTGGATAATGAAGGTTAATGTAGACTTCCAAGAGTATAGTATTTGAAAGTTAATGTTTGGTATAGGTTTCTTTAGGTATTAAAATTTTGTTGCGATCTCTCTGTCTGACTTCCAGTTGTATTTTCAGCTTCAATCTCAAAGTTTTAATCAAACACTATGTAAATCTTTTCTGGTACAACCTAAGTGAAGAATACTTACAGTTCTATTTGGGGGATTACTGTACCTTTAAAATTCCTTATGATATTTAATATTTTATTAATTTTTGGCATCTCAGTTTGATTTCAACAAAAGTAATGGCTTTTGTGAACGTAGAATCTTCTTGTATTTTATAATGAATAGTCCAGTAATTGCCCAAAGGAGTTTATTGTGTTAATTCTTTTTGTTACAATTGTCAGACTTAGGGAAAAGTGAGTTTTAAAGCATCATATTGTCCAGTCTCTTTTATGCATAGGGATATTAGGCAAACAAATTTGGTAAGATGTGTTCATTATCATAATAGAACTTTCATCAGACTATACCAGTATAAAATTTAAAATTAGATTCACAATCCTTTTGATCAGTTAAAACAAGTGATAAAAGGGTGAGATACTTAATTCTGTTTTATTAAAGGAATTGTATTCATTTGGCTTTTTAAGATATTTAAAAGGGTAGTGTTACTCCAAATATCTGGTGACTTCCATTCTGAATTTTGTGCATGGCAGATGCCATATTTGGGGAAAAAATGCATAGAATACGCATCACTAATATTGTTCTGGCAAACGAGCATTGAGACTCAGAACAGCGAACTATTTTTAGTACATATGGCAATTCATTTCATCTTATTAAAGTGAGATGAGAACAGACTTTAAAATAGCTTCTACTTCACCACCTAAATGCCTATCGGATTAGTTGGTTGAATAGCTAGCACTAGAAGTAGAGCCTTAAAGGGGGAAAAATCAATGCTTCTTTAAAGAAAAGTATCTTGCTATCTTAGTGCTTCTGTTTAATGCATACTGAATTAAAATATATTTGCTTGAAATAATGTATCATTATTGTAAAAGTTTTGTGCAATATTCCTGATTTCCTTTTAAAACCTAGCTATAAAATAGATATTGAAAGTTTTAAAGAACATGCTTTTTGATCCAGCAATTCTACTTCTAGGTTTTTATCTTAAGGAACAAATTGGACAAGTGTGCAAGGGTGTTTGTTTCAGTGTTATTTTAAAAGCAATAAGAGGAAAGCCTAAGTGTCCAATAGTAAAGGCATTTATTAAGTAAATTATGGCAAATAAGTTTGTGCAAGTGAATAGAATACATCTTTTAAGAATGATAATACAAATATAAGTTTTATATAATCTAGGGATATTTCTATCAGTCAGCATTGTACTAGCACTTTTCATAGTTAACATGCAGAGATATGCAAATCCTTATAACAAAGTAGATGGCTGAAAGAAGTTACATTTTAAATGTTTTAAATCTGGCTATAAAGTATTTTTTTTTGGATTTGTCTAAATTTTCTTTTTTTAGTGCTTTCATTGGTGGGATTTTATTTTTTGAATTGAAAATATCAGTTGTTCAAACAGTTACAGCTGTTACCAGTCTTAATATTCCCTCTAGAGGTTTCACCTAATGCAAAATTGTAATCATAAGTGATATATACTTTAAGCCCTAACTCAATTTGCAGTCATTACGTGTCTATGGTAGCTTTGGAGGTAGAAGTGGAAAGAATATGAGTAGATAATTCTACCACTAACTAGCCATAATGCCATCAGGCAACTTCCTTTAATTATTTAAACATCAGTTTCCTCATTTGTGAAATGGGATAGCCAAGATCTAACTTGTAGAGTTGTTGTGGGAATTTAATGAAATAACTGCTTATAAAATAGGAGGCACTATTCTCATGTCCAAAAAATGTTAATTTTTCCCTGTCCTGATCCTTAATCTTGTTTTCTTTCCAAGTAGTGGTTCCAGTGGTATAAGAAATGGTCTGTGGCTGGTTTATTTGTTTTGTCCATCCATAGTTACATATACTCAAAGATATTCAAAGATACAGTGAAATAGTCACCTCGTGTTACAGGCATCCCAATTTGGGAACGGTTTGAGTATTGATGTTGGTAGCTATTCTTCCATTTCCTTCTATATTACTGTTGATATGTATCTTAATGATTAAATACTGCAGAGACAATCAGTAATAGCCTTCTAATACTGGAAAGTTAGGAGCTGCTTCGTAACTGAAGAATAGGTGTTTTGGAAAGAAGTAAATACTCTACCATTTATTTGTTGTGTCCTGTGTTTCATTCTTGCCTCCATATACTAACTGTAGTATCAGGATGCAACAATGATGGATCATGACTTGACTTGCTAAAAACGTACCTTCTTATTCAAAGTAGACATGTGCCTTTAATCAACCTTTGTTTTGTTTTGTTTTTTTTTTTTTTTTTTGAGCACCCTTTATGTACTAGTCACTGTCCTGTGCACAGGGAATATAGCAGTCAGTTAATGAAACATGCAAAAATCCCAGCTCTCATGAAGCTTACATTCTAGTGAGATCTTGATGGAAGATTTGGCCCTACCTGTAAGGCAATTTTACCTTCCTGGCTAATACTCTAAATATAGAACAAAAGTTCCTTCTAAGCTAGAAGAACACTTTTGAAAATAACACTCTTGCTTTACTTGGATATCTTGATCATAAAATTGCCAAAAATATTAAAATCAGTATAGAGTCATTTTCCTGTTTTCCTTTTTGTTCTTCTAGAGTGGTTTCATTTCTATCCATATATAGAAATTAGATGTATTAGCCTGTCGTATTTGTGATTGTAACTTTGTGATCAAAACTAGAACATTCATGGCCAGGCATGGTGGCTCACGCCTGTAATCCTAGCACTCTGGGTTGCCGAGGTGGGAGGATTGCTTGAGGTCAGGAGTTCGAGACCAGCCTGAGCAAGAGCCAGACCCTGTCTCTACTAAAAATAGAAAGAAATTATATGGACAACTAAAAAATATATATAGAAAAAAATGCATGGTGGCGCATGCCTGTAGTCCCAGCTACTCAGGAGGCTGAGGCAGAAGGATTGCTTCGGCCCAGAAGTTTGAGGTTGCTGTGAGCTAGGCTGACGCCACGACACTGTTGCCCGGGCAACAGAGCAAGACTCTGTCTCCAAAAAAAACGAGAACATTCAGAAATGTCTGATGATAGCACATTATGAATGCAGCAGGGGTGACAGATTAGATTCCCCTGGGCCTCCATGGTTAGTGACTTCACTTCTAATCTAAGCTCCCTGTCTCTTAGCAGTTGGCCTTTGACTACATATGGCAGTGAGAAAAGAAGCAAAAGACTTCTTGCAATTCATCACTCATTTCACAAGTTAAGCCACAAATTCTAGGGATATTCTTATATGGAATAGCTTTAACGGGTTATACTTTAATGTTGTATTAAATATTTTGATGTTTAAGATGTTTCTAATTTCTTTCAAAATGGAAAATATCTCTTAATTTAGTTGATTGTAAAACAATTCACTACAAAATTTTCAAACAATGTAAGACTATGTGAAGTTTGAAAGTAAATGTCTACCATGTCCCCATCTCCAAAAATAGCTATTGATATCACTGTTGTAGTTCTTTCCAGACCTTGAATAAATACATGCAATTAAAAATTCATAGCTAAATATATGCTGTTTTTAATCTGCATGGGGTTATATTATACATACTGCTCTTTAACAGACTTAATTTTTACTTAGTAGTAAGTATATCAGGAATATTTTCCATTTAATAATATTTACTTCATTTTCCCATAATGAGCAATACTGCAATGTACATCCTCATATATACCATAAGGAGTCTATTATTTCCTTAGGAACGGTACTAAAAGTGAGTATGCACATTTAAAATATTGATACAAATGCATAATATTATAAAAGATAATTATATGCTTAGTGAATTTATAATCTCACAGAAATAAGATATATATATATATACACACACACACAGAATGATACAAATTAGAGCATGATTAATTTTTTTAAAAAAGAGAGAAGATGTAATAAAAAGGAGCAGCATGCTGGGGAAATGAATATTTCCTTAGAGGTGATGAGGCTTAAGCTGTATCTTATAGAATGAATAGGCCAAGTAGGGCCAATGGATGTTGAGGTTAGTGAAATATCAACTCAAACAAAGAATTTCAGGCCATAATGAGTTGGCATGCCCAAGCCCTATAAAGAAGCTGGTATGACTGAACCAGAGCTCCTGTGGGAATTAATGCAGGGACCAAATTACAGCTAAATTCTGCCACGTAAAGCTTGGTTGAGGCCTAACAGAGAATGGGGAAATGCTGTAGGATTGTGGTTCAGAGAAATGACCTTATATGTAAATGCTATCCTAAAGAATGCCATTACAGATGAGGATCGGGGACCTAATTAATCACCAGTCATCTTTAATGAACTGTTGGGGCCTATAATTAGGATTTTTGAGGGCAATTAGTTGAAAAGTAGGCCTAAGATGTCTATGTTGGACCAGACAGAAGACCTCTTGTGAATAATTTCAACACTTTTTTAAAAAAAGTTTTTTCTCAATGTGATTTAGGTATGATTATATTGTCTTTAGAAATTATTTTCTTATTTTAAATGACACTTTTATAACAAACTGTGATTTTTTTAAAGAGTTTTATTATATGAGTATAAATATTACTAAGGCAGCCTTTTAGCTAGTGTTTTTATGTAGTAGAGCCTCTTTTCATCATCTTTATACAATTTTCACATTGTCCTGGGAATTTTACTATATTTGTTGCAGTTCTCTGAATACTTTAGCAAAGCCTGCTTCATTTTTGTTTCCAGTTGGCAAGTGAATAACCTTGAACAAAAGCCCCAGCCCTCTGCACAGCAGACACAGCCCACATTATAATTTAATGAGCTTCATGTAATAACCGCATTCCATTTTGGACAAGGGTAGGGAAGAAGTAAGAAATTCAGTGACTTCAGTTAGTTTTAAAAGTTCTTTGCATATTAATAGATTTTGAGCATTCATAACCTGAAACAGTTTTATTGACATAAGATATTTAATTGTAATGAGATTTTACTTTTATTTTTTTCTGGGTAGAAAATCAGGCAAGAGCAAAGGAATCTGACTTATCAGATACTCTGAGTCCAAGCAAGGAAAAAAGCAGTGACGACACTACAGGTGAGTTTTAACCTAATGTTTGCAAATCTGCAGATGTTATTGGCAGTTGTAGGTATATAGGTTAGTGGGGTGGAGATTTCAAAGTTTATGCTTGGGGAAAAAGCAGTGCTTCCATTTATCGAGTCACTCCCTTGAATCTTAGATATTTTGTTAAAACTATTTTCAACTCTCCAAATATAATAGCTGTGTAAATTCCAGTTACTTATTTAGATAATAATAGCTTACTGATACATCTGAGTACTATCTGTAATTATCTTCTTTCCTCTCTCTCTCTCTCTGCAGACGCCCAGATGGATGACCAAGACCTAAATGAACCTCTTGCTAAGGTGTCCCTATTAAAAGGTATTTTAACATGTTTTTATGACGTTTTAAATCAGGGCATCAGATCACCCTTTACCACAAAATCTGTTTCATCTGTGTAGTTTTAAGTTTTAGTTAAGAAATTAGAATAGGCTCTGTAATTGGTATTGGTGCCCAATGCTTCAAACAAAAATGTTTAAATTGCAGAATAATTTGGATCAATCAAGATTATGCAGGGCAAAGTGGTAAGTGGTAAAATGTGAAATGTAGCTATGTTTTTTGTTTACCCTTGTGTCTCTGATAGGAACTCATTAGCACTTCTAACATAATTAGAATAAGGTAAAAATCTTAACTTTCTTGAAAGAATCGCCTGTTTGCTCTGTTATCGTACAGTAGCAGTTGTAAATTTCCTCATTTTCTGATTTTCCTTATCCTCCAGTGAATATCCCCAAGTTCTTAGGATACTCTTCCAGATATTTTGGACTAAGAAATTTTAGCTAGGGCTAAGATAAGCAATGCACGTAATGAACTCTTACTTGGTTCACCTCTACATAGGAAGTACATTTATTTCTTGATATTTATGGAGTGGGTAGAAAATAAATCAGCATTTATAGAAGTGTTTTTAAAATAAAGTGCCTTGGGGTGGCTTATTGATAAATCTGTGATTGTGAGCATTTAATTTCTTTATATTGCCTTAGCGTACACAAGAAAAGTTGACATATACTATCACTTCAGCCCAGTGGGTTAAACACGTTGGTAATGGTGTACTAACACCAGGCAGCTCTCTGGGATCAGAGCAACAGTAACAGTCTATAGAAGTTTCTCCTTGTAGAAGTGTTGTTATGGATGGACTATTAAGGGATCTTCCAGTCCAGACCCTGAACTTTCAGATTATGTAAGGAAGAAGGCCTTAGTTTTACCCTGCATTACCCTGCTGCTGGCCTAAATATACAGTGATGGGGATGTGGAGAGATTACCTAGATTCTCTTAGAGTTCTTTACTCTGGACATCTTGGCCTTCTCTTTTCTTCCCTGTGGACACTGAAGATCATCACATGGCTCTTTGAACCACCTTTGATTGACTTCCACAACCAGGGGAATTCCTGAGGATTGTTGGCCTGGGCAGCCAACTGCCAATTTGTCCTTAAGTATGAGCATAGTTTCCAGCACTATTACTGATCTGTGCTCTTCTTAAGTGACCTTTGGTGTTGATAAAGCATGCTTTATGTCATAATAATATCCAGAAATATCATATTATCAGAAATACAATACCATTATTGTATGAAATGTTGTTACTGATACTGAAAAAATGTCTGAACCTGTGGGCCTTTATGGGAACATGGAGAAACAAGAAGGGAAGTGAATAAGTAATGAACACCCCTCATACAAAAGTAACCCTTCTTACAGTTTTGTACAGAAATCCTCCAGAAATCTTTTCAACGGCCAAGGTCAGATTGATTTATAAGTAGCATTTATGATTGTGTTAATTGTATTCAGCTATTAGTGCTATTGTGCTTTTATTTGTCAGTCTATTTTATTTTTTTGAGGCAGAGTCTTGCTCTGTCAGACCCTGGCTAGAGTGCAGTGGCATCGTCATAGCTCACTGCACCTCAAATTCCTGGGCTCAAGTGATCGTCCTGCCTCAGCATCCCAAGTAACAGGGACTTGAAGTGTGAGCCACCAGGTCTGTCTATTTTAGATTTGATTTTTATCCCATTGCCTACCACAGTGCCAGGTATTCATTAAAACTCAGATATTTGATGAATGAATTAATAACAGACTTCTTGCCTTAAAGAGCATTAGGAAAGTAACACACTCTAGCCATGAAGCTAAGAGTCAAGGAACTCTGGGTTAAATCCCAGCTTTGCCATTTATTTGTAATATGTCCCTGGGCAAATTGCTTAACCCCTCTGTGCTTCAGGTTTTTTTCATTTATTAGATTGGGGAAAACCAACTTCATAAGATTATTGCGAAGATTAAATGGAACAATGTGTGTGAACCACTTACCATGGTGTTGGGAACATAGCATGTTAGTTACCATAGTGAAGACAACTAATGGTGATGATGGTGATTGATCAAAGCAGACCCAGGCCAGGTGCAGTGGCTCACATCTGTAATCCTAGCACTTTGGGAAGCTGAGGTGGGAGGATCGCTTGAGACCAGGAGTTTAAGACCAGCCTGGAAAACATAGCAAGACCTCATCTCTACGAAAGATAAAAAAATCAGCTGGGTGTGGTGGTGTGCCTGTAGTCCAGGCTACTTGGGAGGCTGAGGCAGGGGAATCCCTTGAGCCTAGGAGTTGGAGGTTGCAGTGAGTTACTGTACTGCAGCCTGGGTGATAAAGTGAGACCCTGTCTCTAAAAAAAATAAAAAATAAAAGCAAAAGCAGACTTATCTCTCATCTTTTGAAGAACTCTGAGTAACTTCATGAATTGACTAAGATCATGGGGTTCTTAAAATATTTCCTACTTTATCTTTTAGGAAAAAGCACTTGTTGGGGATGGCTCTCTTCCAATTAATAATGCATTTGTTGCTTTTCCAGATGTCAGGAAAAAAAAATTTTTTTTTTTCTTTTTGAGACAGAGTTTCACTCTGTTGCCCGGGCTAGAGTGCCATGGCGTCAGCCCAGCTCACAGCAACCTCAAACCCCTGGGCTCCAGCAATCCTCCTGCCTCAGCCTCCCAAGTAGCTGGGACTACAGGCATGTGCCACCATGCCCGGCTAATTTTTTCTATATATTTTTAGCTGTCCAATTAATTTCTTTCTATTTTTAGTAGAGACGGGGTCTCGCTCTTGCTCAGGCTGGTCTCGAACTCCTGAGCTCAAACAATCCGCCCGTCTCGGCTTCCCAGAGTGCTAGGATTACAGGCGTGAGCCACCGCGCCTGGCCAGGAAAAAAATTTTTTTAATCCATGAGTACTACAGGAAGGCTAAACAATATCTATAGAAGTACCTGCAGTGTAGCCTGGGGAATCAGGCTAAAGGAAGACAGAATGAAAGAGAAAATGTGGGAGAGAAAGAGACCGGAAAATATAAAATGCATGTGGAAGGGGGGCTGGCAGGTGCGCAAACGCTGTTACTAATTGCTTCAGGTGCTATTGATGAAGATGGGTCAGAGTTTCCCTGACCTTGCTTTCAGTTAAGATGACAAAACCCCTAAAACTTTCCTTACATTTCTGTTTGATAGCCAACTTTTGTTAATGAAGTATTATCTTTATCAGTACCTATCGAAATATTTTGTGGTTTGATTTTTTAATTTTGATTTTTTAAATTTATGTTATTCTCTGGGGAGGCAGTTCGATTTTAAAAACAGACTGTTAAGTCAGTCAATTATTGGATGTAATGAAAAATCACTCAGTTAGAATCAGGCATATTTTAGAAGTCCAAGAAATAATCACCGTAGCCCTAAACGGTGATTATTGTTCTTTTTTAACAGTTTTATGAATTCTTAAAAATGATGTATTTGCTGATACTTATTAGAAACTTATTTGAATTATGCTTGCTTATGTGAAGTTATGCTTTGGTAATCTGTATAATTAGGTTCAGTGAGCTGATAGAATTTTCTCTTAAAGGAAAAGTGTAAATTATTAGACCACAGTGTTAACCTTTAAGAGCTGTAGAAAGGAGCAACATTTAAGTAGCCTCTTTATTTTTCTCATTGAAACTCTTAGCCTGACTTCCTGAACCATTATTTTCCAATTTTATTCTTTCCTTTTTAAAAAAGCAGCCAATCTTTATTTAGAATTATGTGTTACTTGTCACATTAGTCAGCTAGGAAAATAAAGTAGATTAAACACTCATCATGAGATATAAACAAAATGATGATAGCAATAGTGCCTTTTTCCTGATATGTTAATCATATTTCAGTCCATTTTTGCCATTTTTAAAAGAAAAATAAAGAGTAGATGAAACCACAGGTTTCTGTATGCTTAAAACCAGCCATCTCCCAGAAAAAAGTTTTAAAAAGTTGGAACTCAGTCCGAATAGTATGTAATGCACTTTTGCTCTATTTAGGGAACTGTGCCAGGGAGTCCGATGGTTTCCAAGTCTGATAAGACTGTTCTTGGGATTTGAGGAGTTTCTAGTCAGATTGGTAATAGGAGAGTGTATTATAAATTTTTAAAACTTCATGTTTCCCTGATGCCTCAAAATCCCCACAAACAGGCTTCAAATACCCTGCCCAGGCAACTAGGTGCACCCGTGTGATAAGGCTGGTCCCCTCCGCAAGTTCCCTTCTTGCCCTCTGCCGACTGTGACCCAGTGATGTTTAGTGAAATTCCTTCATGCCTTTTCCTTGTGAAATCCCTCCTCATCTCCAGTGAAGACATTTGCCTACTGGTCCTTGGGTGAGCCAGCTCCCTGGGAGCTCCTCCCATGTGGCCCCCTGCCTGGTGTGCCATGCCTCTGGGACCCATGAGTATAATATGCCTCTGCAAGTGTAATTTTCACAGCTGTGTCTGAGTGATCCTTTTATACCCCACAAGGGAAACTAACTCCCTCTCCCACTTATAAACAGAGAGGTATAGATAATAAGCTAATTCTTGGTGGTCGGTGCCATCAGCAGTCGAAGAAAGGAGAATGTCTAGGCTTTTTGTTTGTTTTGAAGGATGAAGAAGAAAGGTATTTTGAGCTTCATGGAAGAAGGATCATTTGAGATGACCCTCTAAGTGTGTCACACCATATATTGCATATTCACTGACAAAAAACTCAACCTGAACTTGGTCAAGACCCTAGATTCACCTGCCAATTTGCAGGACATACAGAGAACCAAAGACATATTCTAAATGATGTGATGGGGATGCCACCGGCAAAATCCGGAATAGGGAAAATTCTATAGTACATACGTTTCAATTTCTTTGGCAAGTAAATTACAAGGGGAAAAAAAGGAAGGAGGATGGGGGGCCCTATATATTAAAAGAGATTTAAGAGATGTGTTAACTAAATACAATGTGTGAACCTTGTTTGGATCTTCATTCAAACAATTCAACTGTAAAAGAAGTTTGAGACAATGGGAAATCTAATATTGACTAGATACTTGATATTTAGAAATTGCTCATTTTTTTTCAGTATGATAATAGTATTATAGTTATTTTATTTTTAGTCCTTTTAGAGGTTTTCCATGTATGTAATTTATATTTTACATTTATATATATATATAAACATTTTTAGGCCGGGCGTGGTGGCTCACATCTGTAATCCTAACACTCTGGGAGGCTGAGGCGGGAGGATCACTTGAGGTCAGGAGTTCCAGACCAGCCTCAGCAAGAGCAAAACCCCATCTCTACTAAAAATAGAAAGAAATTATCCAGGCAACTGGAAATAGAAAAAAAAAAATTAGCCAAGCATGGTGGCACATGCCTGTAGTCCCAGCTACTCGGGAGGCTGAGGCAGGAGGATCACTTGAGCCCAGGAGTTTGAGGTTTCTGTGAGCTAGGCTGATGCCATAGCACTCTAGCCCTGTCTCAAAAAAAAAACAAAAAAAAATTTTTAAATGAGTGGGATTACAAGAAGAGTAGATCAAGATACCTTCTCAGGCAAAGGAATTATTAAAAACTACAAGGTAGATAATATGGGTTGGGTTGTATAATTAAAGTTTGCTCACATAACCATTTGTGTTATAAGTTGAAGTGGTTGTTACAAAATTAAGTGGCTTCTGAGCACAGAAATAATATGATCAGATCTGTATTTGGAGGAGTTTTATTGGATGAACTGGAGTAGGTAGAGGCTACAAGTTAGGCAATCAGGAGGCTTAGGTAAACATTGAGAGTCTGAAGTAGGATGATTGCTGTGGAAATTTAAAAGAACAAAATCTAATTTGGGGCCCTAGTCTTATCTTTCATCTCTCCCTTGGTAATCTCATCTAGAATCCATAGGCCTGAGAAATCCATAGGCCTAAATATGGGAGAAAAATGGAAGTCAGATATAACTCCAGCATTTGATCCTGAGTGACTGAAAAGAGTATGGTATAATTAATAGAAATCTTTATTTCTGGAAGAAAAGGTGTCCTGAGGGGGACAGCGGTAGTTTTAGTTTGGCGCATGCTGAAATGGAAGGGTGACCATAGGTTCTGCTTTACCTGGAGCCGTTTATATCCTTTATCCCAGCATAATTATTAAAAGTGCTCTCTTTCCCATTCAAAGATGTCCCAGTTTTATATGGTCACACTGGGAACTGGAGGTGCAGCTGGAAGTATAGAACAGAAACTAGGACCAAAAAGTCATTT
This sequence comes from Indri indri, assembly GCA_004363605.1. NCBI lineage: Eukaryota > Metazoa > Chordata > Mammalia > Primates > Indriidae > Indri > Indri indri. Next base: position 23,765 of record RJWJ010014944.1, on the reverse strand, counting down.
GCATTTATTTCTGAGATACATATTGAGCTGGTAGATATAGAGATAAGATACATAAGAAAGCTGCAGTCTTAGGAGGAAAGAGATACATTGGTTGTGTAATAAGTGTTTTAATAGATGTGGTGGGAACTTTGGAGAGCACAGCTAACTTCCTGGCTAGGGGCAGGGTAGGTAGAGCAGTGGTCAGGATGGGATTCCCAAAGGAGGTGATTAAAAATAAGTAAGAAGGGAAAGGGAGCCATGCATTTCTTAAAAATAATACTTTTACAAACAGGAATAATGTTTAAAGTAGGAATAATGTCTGTCAGGAGGAAGGCTTACAAGAGGGCAGGGAGCAACAGCCATATGGGGAAATGTGGCGAAAGACTTGGTCAACAGAAGGCAGCAATCAGGTTTGGGAATTCTCTGCATGGGGGTGGTTGGTGGTAGCAGGGGGGATGGCTAAAGAAAGGAAAGAACAATGGGGAGGACAAAGGAGCCAACAAAAGATTGCCTGTCAACAAGAAGGAAGCTGGCTAGTCAGAAGGAGTGGCAAAGGGGTGAGAATCAAGTTAGAGGCCACTGCCAAAGTTAAATTTTCAGCCAGGCTGCCACCTGAGGCTATCTCACATAGCTGCACATATCCATGATGAAAAATTGGTCTTTGTCCGTGGCGAAGGTTGTTCTTATCAAGGAAGCCTGCAATGACCAGACCTTGTAAGAAAGGAGAAGTAATGGTAGGGGAAGGAAGATGTGCCCACCTGGCCAGCTGCCTCAGCCAGATCACTTCTGTCAGTTAATGAAGTGACTTGCCGTGGCTAGATCAGCCTTCAACAAACATGCACATGCAAAATAGAACTTGGCGGGGCGGGTGGGGGCGGGGAGACACTGTGCTTTGGCCCTATACCAAGTGGTTTAATGTGTCTCAACCACGTTTAGAACAAAGGTCAGAGCTTAAGTTGGATTTCCAGTCACTCTTCAAAAGATACTTGGTAATACCCTATTTAATTTAGGGTACCATGTAGATATTCTGTGGGCCTGGGCTGATTAATTTAGTGGGTTCATGTATAGTGTGAATTTACAGGATTTAGCCTTAGTCTGAGAAAAGCTGGCCCATGGCTCAGACTGTACAACAGGCAGTTCTAAAGATATGCCATTCGTGTTAGGGGGAAAACAAATTCTGTTAATTTTTCCTCATCATAACTCCTAAGTAATATTTCTTTCCATTTGACTTGTGTGTCTAAATAAAATGAATTTGGCTCAGTAAGGTTTTCATTTACTTTCATCTAAACACTTTTTCACCAGTGCTCATCATAAGAATTTTCCCAAGATTGTGAAGTAGATTAATATAAAACTCCCTTTCTAGAACAAAAATGAGGCACCATAAGAGTGAACCCAAGCCACAATAAACTAATAATGCATTTTCCCACACAACCATATGAAATAAATGAGCCCTTGATCAACCTTAGCACAAAAGAATTGCTCATTAGTCTTTGGTAAAAAATTGGCACTTGGTTTTCTAGGAGGATCTGCACACTAACTACTGGATTAGTTTGAATGTAGTCAGACTATCATGTTTGTGTTTATCATATGAAACTTAATTTATAAAGATTTTTGCTATCTCTGCTTCTATGTTTACGTTATATGATATAAGGTATCTTATTTGTTCTAATTAAAATACCAATCTTTTTCATTATGTGGTTCGAAGAACTAGTTTGCAAATACTATTTAATGTTAATAGATCCCTTTGTTGGCACATCTCATTATTGCCTAGATTATATTTTGTCTCTTGAAACATTACTTAACATAATACCTATTTCATTATTATTTAGTTTGAAAAGCAAATATTTGTTTTGTTTCACATCACTGATCAAAGGAAGTATTCTGCTGCGGACAAGAATTATCTGCTTTAATAGACATTAGAGATGGATTACAAGCTGTGCTCAGTGGGCTCACATCTGTAATCCCAGCACTTTGGGAGGCCGAAGTGGGAGGATTGCTTGAGGCCAGGAGTTCGAGACCTTGGCAACATAGCAAGACCCCTGTCTTTACAAAAAAGAAAAGAAAATTAGCCAGGTGTGGTGGCAGGTGCCTGTAGTCCCACCTACTCAGAAGGCTGAGGTGGGAGGATTGCTTGAGCCCAGGAGTTTGCGATTGCACTGAGCTGTGATCGTGCCACTGCATTCCAGCCTGGGTGACAGAACAAGACCCTGTCTCTTTTAAAAAAAAAAAAAATGCACTAGAAGAATATGGCTTACATGATATGTTTATTTCAGGCAATGTTCTGTAGCAGAAAGTTTTAATACAATGATGAACAGAATGATTGGAAAGGAAGGAGGTGGGGGGAGGAGACATATTTGAGACGTAATGCTCGATTTAATTAATTTCAATAAAACCACTTAAGTTACATGATTTAAAAATTCAGCAAATAGGCCGGGCACGGTGGCTCACGCCTATAATTCTAGCACTCTGGGAGGCCAAGGCGGGTGGCTTGCTCGAGGTCAGGAGTTCGAGACCAACCTGAGCAAGAGCGAGACCCCGTCTCTACTAAAAAATAGAAAGAAATGATCTGGACAAACAAAAATATATATATATATAAAAATTAGCCGGGCATGGTGGCGCATGCCTGTAGTCCCAGCTACTTGGGAGGCTGAGGCAGAAGGATTGCTTAAGCCCAGGAGTTTGAGGTTGCTGTGAGCTAGGCTGACGCCACGGCGCTCACTCTAGCCCAGGCAACAGAGCGAGACTCTGTCTCAAAAAAAAAAAAAAAAAAATTCAGCAAATATTTATTTGTTGTATATGTGGTGTTAGGAAAATGGTCATGACAAAGTGGTTACAACAGAGCTTTCAGCCTAGTTTTTATTTTGTATACTGCAATAGGGGTAATCATGCTAAAACCTTTTTGTATTTCTATTTCCAGTTAAGTTCTAAGTGAAATTTTGCTTACATAATCTCTCCAGGAGTAAAATATATAATTTAATATATGTAAATATATATTTTAAGTGCCATTGCCATGAATTACTAATATATGTTAATATTTAACTGTATTTGTATTCTTTCTGGAGGGTAAATGACTAAAATACTCATTATAATTTGTTTCTAAGTTTTATTTAACTCATTTGTTCTGTGTTGTTTAACTGTGCATGTCTAAACTTGAAAACAATTTTACCAGTTGATTATAGAGATGATAGTGTGATACTAACTCTTGCTTTTAAAATAAAAATGTTTTTGTCAGATGACTTGCAGGGTGCACAGTCAGAAATTGAGGCAAAACAAGAAATTCAGCATCTCCGCAAGGAATTGATTGAAGCCCAGGAGCTAGCTAGAGCAAGTAAACAAAAATGCTTTGAACTTCAAGGTGAGATCAAGATTACTTTGATTCCTTAGGGGATGTGTGGAAGCAGCATGATATAATTGGATGGCCCCAAACTTGGAGACCAAAGGCATGATATCTTGTTCCAGATCCACAAATTTATTAGATATGTGATCTTAGGACATTCGCTTGACCTCTCTAAACTTATGTTTCAGAGCAGTAAAATGAAGAGAGATACGGTTAGTCTACTTTCCCATTATTGATGTGAAGATCAAGTAAGATCTCTATCAATGAAAGATATTAATAGTTAATTGCATATTAAGTACAAGAAAAAGAAAAAAGATAAATTTCTAAGTTTCCTGTGATTTTATAGTGTATTCATCAGTAAATGAGAGGAACCAGGCAAGATTATGGTATAGAATCTTCTAATGTCCTGGGTACTTTCTTTTCTAGTAGGTCGTTTATCTGTAGTGTCCTAAGCCAGGAGAGTCTGTGTTTTTCCCTAGAGCTTACATTTCTGTATCATTCACAGTAACTAACCTGATTGCCCTTAGTTAGTGTTTTAGAGAGTCTTAAAATGAGGAGAAGGTGAATAGCTTCGTGTTCTCTAAGATGGCCTTCCTGACCAGAAGGAAGATTCACATCCCAGGAGGGAACTGGGAACTTCCTGTTACTACTTTCCTTTCCTGCTTCTTGAAGAAATGAGAATTGGTATTCATTTAATTTGAACTTTTTGGAGAGTCCAGGCTAATATATTTAATTACAATGAGAAAATTTTTAGTAAGCAGTCAGCAATTATTTAGTTCAGTGCTTACTGTGTGCTCAACAGTAACCATGAGGATTTTCAGTCTGTTTTTAAAAATGTAAGCCCAAAATGCTGATTAGCAATTATCAAGAATGCTTCTTATGTGAAGAATAGCACATATTATCTTAGTGATACAAGGACCAGAAAACTCCACTACTCAATTGAATAAATTTATTACTTACTACTGTTTTGTGTTACTAAAATCTTTAAACTATCTAATGACTCATACTGATAATACTTATTGCCTAACTTTTGTTTCTTTCAGTAAGCTTTAGGAGAGAATTTCTGAGAAATTTCCAGCTGCTCAATTCTGCTCAATTAACTCAGAAAATGATTAATAGATATATTGTGTTTTCACTTTTAGCTCTTTTGGAAGAAGAAAGAAAAGCCTATCGAAATCAAGTTGAGGAATCCACTAAACAAATACAGGTTCTTCAAGGTATGGAGAACCAAGGCTATTTGAGGTTGTTATTGTTTGTTTTTAGTGATCCAAAAGGAACGGAAAGTAAAAATGCAGAGGGTCCCCATTTTTCATGGCTTTGGTTCATCCTAGAACCTCATATTATAACTGGGCTCTTGGTGGAGCTTTATTTTCTTAATAAGATAAAAGGGAAGATTCTCCAATACTCTAGTATTAGATACTTATAGCAGAAAGAGCAGGGGTGAAGATTTGGTTTTGGTAATCGCTTTCCTTGTTATCTTGTAAGTTACTACAGAGAGGGCCTTTGGATAGGAAATTTGTTTGAGCTGCTCTGTGCTCAGCACTTTTAGCTTGCTGATATCTAATGCTCAAAACACACTTGCACTGCAATAAAAATTATATACCACATGATATAGAATAATGGTCTCTGTATCGCCTTCATTAGTTAGATCTGCTCTTCATATCCACCATTTTGCTATTTTTTTGTCTGGGCTATTGCAAGGTCATTACAGAAATGACCAGAAAAACCCTTGCCTGTCAAGTGTTTACTTCAAGCTGGAGCTCCTGGTACTGTGAAGCTATATTTGTGAGACACCCCAGGAGAGGTCTTTCTTTCCCATGCCATTATAAAATTCCTAAAGCAAAATTAATTTGCCTTCATTGTCAAAGAAACAACCAATGTTATTTAGAGGTAGGGTGGGAAGGAATTATAAATAGACATGTAATCACAGTTCAGAAGAGAAGGGGAGTCATTGTGTAAGGCTTATGGTATTTGTCCAGAAATATTCCAGAGAAAAACTAGTCTTTGGGGGCTTCTTTTCTTATTTTTTGAGTGGGACATTTGAATTATTAAAAATGTAGTATTGTTTTATGGTCAAATTAGAATTTGTGGTATAGATCATATGTGTTTTTAAATTGAAAACTCTTTAGACTCTTATTGTAGTTTAATGCCATTGTCCATTAGTTTATATAAATATGACTTGAATCTATATTTCCATCCTGTACTGTGTATGGGCAATTTTCCCTAAAGGTTCTGTGACATAGTGCTGCCTTTGGTCTTAACGCTGTCTTGCCCAGGCATCATTGAGTGCCCTCTAGTGCCAGCATATGTATTTCAGGACATTATCAACAAGTCTGTGGTCGTCTCATCTCTTAGCCATTGTGCCATTTCAGATTTTGAGCCTGTTACCTCTCAATCCTTCCTACAAACTTAAAGGGTACCTTCTTAAATGTATGTTTATGTGACAACCTCTCCCTCTCTGAGCCCTAAATCCTCTTATAATTAATTAATTATTCTCCCTTGGAACTTTTTCTATCTATAATATCTTTATGTTATGGTAAGCAAGGCTAGTATTCTGGTTCTGCACCAGGTATGATTTTATACAGATTGTTTCCAGTTTGGGTCATGAGAGCACAAGAACAGATCTTTTAAAAACACATATACCTCTTCAATTAGGCAGTATTTGTTGATTTTATCAACTCATTAATCCAACCAATAATTCTTGAGTGTTTACTCTGTCAGGTATTAGGGAAAGAATAGTGAGCAAAACAAAAGCCCTGCACACATGAGGGTATACAGTCTAGTGGAAAAGATATACAATAAGCAAATAAATATATAATGTGATAGCCAATAAGAGCTTTGAAAGAAAATAAAGCAGAGTAAAGGGCCAGAGAGTGCTTAGAGGACTGCTTTTTTAGATAAATCATTAGAGGCCTCTTTAAGGAATTGACATGTAGACAGAAAAATGAATCAAGAACATCAAATGTTTAATGCTTACCATTTGGCCAAGCAATTCTACACGTAAGTTTCCCCCTACGAAAATAATCAGGACTGGATTATGAGCAGTATTGTATATAGTAATTAAACACAGAACAGCCTAATATGTGTAAAATAAGGAATTGGTCAAATAAGTTATAGTAAAACTATTATTTGTTGAAAGATTTCTGTTAACGAGGATAGAGAACACTATATATATTGTGATCACTTCCTATTTAATGTTTATTTTTGTATGTGTTTAAATGCATAGGAAAAAATCTAGAAGAATAAATACTAAAATGTTGGAAACAATTTTCTCTGTGTTGGGAAAATAAAGATCACTTTGGTTTTTTCTCTTTAGTTATCTGTATTTTGACATTTTTCTGCTTAGACAATTTAAGCAACAGCTCTGACAGCTTGGGCTATGTGGTAGCTACAGTCTTGTATGAGCAGTTCTTTTATTTCTAACTGCTATGGGCTAAGAAACTGATGGATAAATATGCTTTTGTAGCCCAACTGCAGAGGTTACACATTGATATTGAGAGTCTCCGGGAGGAGAAGGACAGTGAAATCACAAGCACTAGAGATGAACTGCTTAGTGCTCGAGATGAAATTTTGCTCCTTCATCAAGCAGCAGAAAAGGCTGCCTCTGAGCGGGACACTGACATTGCTTCTTTACAAGAAGAGCTTAAGAAGGTGCGAGCTGAGCTTGAGCGGTGGCGGAAAGCAGCATCCGAATATGAGAAGGAAATCACAAGTCTGCAAAACAGTTTTCAGCTTCGATGTCAACAGTGTGAGGACCAGCAGAGAGAAGAAGCAACAAGATTGCGAGGTAAATGTATTTTACATAAAGCTCTTAACTTTTGGCAATGATAACTTTTTTTTTTATTCCTGTTCCTTTCATACGTGAGGAGATAACTTATTGTACAAAATGTCCAGGCAGGCTTTTTTTTTCTTGATAGCAATCAGTTATATAAAGCATTGTTTCTGTATTGGGGCTGGAAATACATTCTTCAGATCTTCAAGTTCCACAGTAAATTTTTAAAAATGTTACAATTTTATATTTTGTTTAAATACTATTAAAAATTATTTGTCTTATAAAAGTGAAGTGGAAGAAAATACTGCAAGTTCAAGACGACAGAACTTCCTTGAGGTATAGATGCAAAGTAACAAAGAATAACTATGTAGAATCTGTATTCTTTTAAGTCAGGGAGTGGGGTCTTAGTATGTTCTTCTCTGAATTATTTCCCTTTATCCTTTGAATTATTTTAGAAGTTATGTTCCTATATTAAAAGTATGCTTTGGGACTATTTCAGGTGAACTAGAGAAATTGAGAAAGGAATGGAACGTATTGGAAACTGAATGCCGTTCTCTAAAAAAGGAAAATGTTTTGCTATCATCGGAACTGCAACGGCAAGAGAAGGAATTACACAAGTATGCAAGAACTCTCTCTTTTTTTAGCTTCAAATATTTCTTTATCTTAAATTTTCATCTAATTTAAATTTAATTTTGATACTTAAATACCTTATAAGAGCAAAATGTTCAGCCAGACTCTGTTTGGCTGTTTGGCAGGTCAACCGTACTAAATAAATACTTCAGCAGTTTTTCCTCTGCTGCCACCATCATCCTACATGGCCTTTCCTTGTACTCAAGGAATAGATTCATTAAAGGCCCCCTCACCCCTAAAAAAACAACCCTAAGCAAATACTGAAGGTCTATAATTAGTAGTTGAACTTGCTCTATAAACTAATTAATAAGTTTCAAATACAAATTGTTTTTCTTTCACACCAGTGATCCCTTCTGTTAGTAAGGGTGATCAGGAAGTGACTTTAATAAAGAATTTGTACTACTGAAAGATAAAATTCAGCTTCTGAATTTCAAACAAGGTTATATAAAGAATAATAATATATCAGATCAAGAATTCTCTAAAGCCAGTTAAATCTTTCTAGTATCCAGTACCTTATAAGCAAACTAATTAATGCATTGGATTTGTTTTAGTAAATTTAATGGAATCCTGTTTTTGAACCAACATTTGTCATATATAAATTTAAAATTGGTTTATTCTTAAAAATTTAGTCTATTCCATATTTTTATTTTTAAAACAATGTTTATGTTCTGAATGCAGAATATGAAAGTAGCATATGTTTCCTACTGAAGCCACTCTTAATTAATCCCAGCTCCCTCACCTCAAATATACCAAGAATGAGGGTCATTACCCTGTTGTTGGCCTTGTGTTTACATTCCTAGAGAGCATTGAGGTTAGCAGAACTCAATAATTTAAGGTCAGTTCCCACAGAAAACAAGCTTTAAGGGAAAATAATAAGGAACAGGACTAGATATATCAGAAAATAATAAGCTTCATTATCTGTTTAGAAAAACAAATTGTAATGTGTATTATACGTTTAAAAAAATTAACTCACTGAAAGAACAAGATGTGCTGGTTCATTCTCTAAAACCCCTTCTTACAATACCCTGTGTTCTCAATACAAGTATCCATAAAGTGCTTTTATTTTCTTTTCTAGTGTCATAACTTTCCTTAGTCTTTTCATACATTTTATATGTATGACTTTTTGAATGTGAAGAAATAATTCATAAAAAAGAATAAAAACAAATGTGTGTTTATAACATGTAAAAGTTTGTAAAAGCAGTTCCAAAATATGAATAGGACAAAATAAAGTCCCAAACAACAAATACACATACGCACACACACACACACACACACATATTAATTAAGGAGTATACTGATTATCTGTGTAACAGCACATTTGAATAAATTGCTTGGTGTAAAGTACGTGTAAGATGATGATGTAGATACCCAAGTTCTTTATATTTGGAATACGTTAGGATCTTAGTCAATCCTCTTAGTTTGGTATTCTATCAAGCAATAAATACCAATGTTTGATTACCAATTTGATTGTCTTAATTATTCTTGTTTTGAAATTATTTGTATTTTAAAGATTCGGAGTAGATCTTTTATTTTTGAGATGTGATGAATTAGAATCTGGCAGATTGTTAAATACTGTTTTTAAATTACTTCAAATTTGTTTAGGTGTTGAAAAGCAAGCCTACAAACTTCTTGTGAGTAGAACCATGTGGTTTAAAAATACTAAGTCCCAGAAAGGTAGAATATATTAGATCATTGGTCAAGTCATCTGCCTAAGCTCACATAAAGTATTTGAGGCAGATTAATTCTGTTCCTTAAACTTTTCTGGTGCAGTAGTTTTCTAAATTTACTTAGTAAGCCTCCCCAACATTTTAAGCAGTATTTAGCAGCTAGTCTTCCTTTACAGGGTCTTATGTGCCATTTAATTCCTAGCTCTATTTGCCTGGCAACAGCAGACCCACCCCTAAGAATCTTCGTATAGTACAACCAGGATGGGATTTATACTCTCTAGTACCTCAGTTACAGTATGAAGTCTGATTCTTGAATGATCCATTCTGGAAGATATAAAACCGTCACCCCGAAAAACCTTATACTCCTTTAGCTATTTAAGGGAGCCAAATTCTCTAACTCAGCTATACTCTACAGGTCTTTTGTTCTCTGTTGTCTGTGACGTAGAAGAAGGAATTGAATAAGGAATTATGATTCATGCATATCAAGCTGTTATAAGTCAGATTTTTTTACATCAAGTTATAAAAGTAATCATGGATTTTAAGCTGGAGAACAGCCCCAGAAATTATTGAGTTCAACCCTCTTGTTTGACAGTGGAAGGCCCTGAGACTCTCCTTTTGTTATTTGTGACTATCTCACAGGGTGCCTGGCACAGATCTAAGAACTCAGGAAATGTTTACTCAAATGATATGTGCCAGTTAAGTAACTTGCCAACATCCCACAGTTAAATAGTGGGAGGACTAGGGTCTAGAACCCAGTCTCCTGGTCCTTTGTCTTATGCTTTTTCCCCCAATTTGATGTGTCTTCTCATTTGAACAGGTTTATCTTATTTGAGTTGGCAGTGGCTCCTAAGCTTTTAAGTTTCTGACCACCATCCTATTTGTCAAGTACTTAAACTTATAAGAAAATAGTTGAAATACGTTTATTTTTTCCTATAGAAGACCTATACTGAATCTTTCGATGATATAAATAATATAATTTGATAGAACAAAATATACAGTTAATCACCTCCTGCTTCTAGTTTTTAAATTTCAACTTTTGTGTGTATTTGATAGGATACTTTTACTTACAGTTTTTAGGTTTTAATGCTTTTTGCTTATTGAAAATATCTCATTCTTTTTTATACTTTTTTCCCTCCTCTGAAATCCATTCTATGCCTCCTAGTGAAATGTATAAGGAATTGGACTCCCTGCCTGCCGTGTCCATTTTCTACCTGTGAATAACTATCTGTCAATATTTATGTTGCAGTTCTCAGAAGCAGAGTTTAGAGCTTACCAGTGATCTCAGCATCCTTCAGATGACTAGGAAAGAGCTTGAGAATCAAATGGGATCCTTGAAAGAACAGCATCTTCGGGATTCAGCTGATTTAAAAACTCTTCTCAGTAAGGCTGAAAACCAAGCAAAGGATGTACAGAAAGAGGTAAAGGGAAAAGACATTATGAGCCCAGTTATGGTTGGACTTAAAGCCAAAAGCAAATCAGATATCCATGCTAGTTAGAAATAAAAGAAAGCAGAAGTCACATTACCTGTCACAAAGTTGATACTTGGAACATCCTGCTTGGTGATTTCTAGCGGTATATCAAGGTCCATATATAGAGAACTCATCAGTATTAGGGTTGATCTCAAAAATACAAATATATAAAATTACATTTTAATTTTTCTGTACCAGTTAGTTGACCTACATGAGAAGCCCTTTGTATCAGATCACTCAATTCATTGTTTATATTTCAAAGAGTATCATATTTAACCTAGAATACTTTTGGAAGGTAAACTGGGGCTGTACTATAATGCTGTCTAAACCCTTCAGGTGAAATTGGCCTGAAAAGTTACTTAAAATTCACCTCATAGCCAGCCAGCCAAGCACATGTTCGTTCTATGACCTTTTACTTTCTTTCCTGCTACCTCCTTTTCCTCTTCTTCACAAATATGCATGTTCACTTTTCATGTCATTTTGCTTAAAACCTTGACTTGGGTGGCTTCTTAAAAAATCATGTTAAAAATGATAAGGATTAACTTTGGGACAGAAACCCTACCCAACTTCTTCCTGAGTAAGGCAGGTACCTTTCAGTTCCCAAAGCCTTCAAGTTGACAGCAGGGCAGTAAGTGCTGCATTCAGTCCTGCTGGCCTCGTACCGCTCCCTGCATTGACTCGCGCCTGGCCCACTCGGGATGGAGAAGGCTAATACAGTTTGATCTAATCGGGGACCACCCCAGTTGTAGAGTCTCTTAAAAGGATTCTTGGTCTGGCACAGTGGCTCATGCCTGTAATCCCAGCACTTTAGGAGGCCAAGACGGGAGGATCACTTGAGGCCAGGAGTTCAAGACCAGCCTGGGGAACATAGTGATCTCGTCTCTACAAAAAAATAGCGTGTGCCTGTGGTCTCAGCTACTTGGGAGGCTGAGGGTGGGAGTATCGCTCATGTGCAGGAGAGGTTATAGTGAGCTATGATCATGCCCCACTGCACAACAGCCTGGGTGACAGAGTGAGACCCTGTCTCTTTAAAAAAATTAATTAATTTAAAAAAAAGGATTCTTTATAAATTAGAAGGAAGTTGAAGACAACTTTTAGTCTTTAATAATGAATTTTCCCAAAATTGTTTTTAGATTTACTTGATCAATGCAGTATTTCTTTGCACTTTCCTTATAGTATCTTGAATTTGGAAATAATTGTTGTTCTTCTGTCTTTGTGTTTGTTCCTAAAGAAAAAAAAACTGTAATATTTTATATTTTCTTGTGGACATACTGATTTTGTAATATGTTCGTTTTACCTTGCTAAGGTTATGTGTTTTAGGAGAAATCTCATTTTATTTGGTTGGAACACAAGTTTTGTGCCAAAGTAAATATCTTAGTATTAATACTGTAAGCACTTTGTGTCCTTCCTGTCCATATGCCATAATTCTTTCAAAATCTGGGAAGAATGCTGTGGTTGGAAGATGATGCTGTTGTATGTTACTATGAATGCATTAGCCATTTTGTTGCATTATTTGTTTGCCTGTTTTCGGTCACTGAGTAATCAGTGCAAAATGCTGTTTCCACGAATGGCAGTGGCATGTTGTCACGGCATCTAAATTGTTGATAGTCTTGGATTGCATTAAATGCAGCACATTTAAAAATATGTCTGATCTTGTCAATATGTTTCTTTTCTGTTTTCTTGTTTACTGTTATCCATTGTGAAATGATGTGTAGTCATCATACTCCTTTGTAATGTGAAATTGCTCTCTCTGTTTGTCCTGATGTCAACGTATTAGATACTAGTCTATAACTAAAATGTTCTTTTATGAGGTTCTTATCTCTGTGTAATCCATGGAAATGAGTTATTACCTTTTATTAATGCACATATATTCTCCTTGAACATTTCCCCTTTGTTCTCATTTCTCTCATAGAATCATGCTTAATGTACACAGTATCTGATTGTGTATCTTCAGCACTGTAAAATGCTAAAATATTGTAAGCTTAGCAAGCCCAGATGTTATTTTTATGAAGACTAACCAAAGTGTTGGTAATATTGTGCGATATTTCCCTCTTAATCAGGACTGAGCTCATTTCTCACCTCAGAGTTAGAAAGCAAGATGAAGCAAAAATGATGTCCAAGCAAGGTGTGACACTGAGGCTGCAGAAGATGACCTTTGTTGCACTAATTAAATTTTTTATATGTGGCAGCTTTTATATGATCATTTAACAAAGAAAAAGTACATAAGAAAAGTACATTTTAATCTTCAGTATTAAGGGAAAATAATGATATGTCATCTTTATATTTGACTTTAGAAAGCATCTATATATTTTAATTCAGTAGGAATGTCTGTAATTTAAGAATTTGTAAAACATTGAGCACACAAGTCCACCCTGCTAAGACTGACTCAAGAAAGTTGTTTGGGCCGGGGATGGTGGCTCACACCTATAATCCTAGCACTTTGGGAGGCCGAGGTGGGACGGCTTGAGGCCAGGAATTCAAGACCAGCCTGAGCAACATAGTAAGGCCATGTCTCTACAAAAAACAGAAAAATTAGCAAGCCATGGTGATGCATGCCTGTAGTCCCAGCTACTCAGGAATCTGAGGCAGGAGGATCGCTTGAACCCAGGAGGTGGAGGCTGCAGTGGGCTATGACAATGCCTCTAGCCTAGGCAACAGAGTGAAACTCTGTCTCAAAGAAAAAGAAAAGAAAGTTGTTTGGCTTCACCATCTGCCATGAAGCCACAGTCCTTCCCACCGCACTCACGTGCTGGAGGTAAGCAGCAGGATCTTCCTGACTGAGCTGCCTTCCTGCAATTCTGCTTCACAACTCCTGGAATGGAGAAATGATTAAGTGCTTTGGTGTAAAGGGCAGGCTGGATGTAATAATGGTGTAAATGAAAAGTAAGGGAAAATTTTGGTTAACAAAGCACTTTTTACTTATTCTTTATTAGTCACTGTTAATCAGATCATGGATCGTTGAGAATTGATTATGTTCTAAGATACAGAAACCGAGTACACTGACTTTGCCTTGGCAACATGCCAGTAATCATCTGGCATGAAGTCCACATATTCTCACATCAACTGAAAAAAGCTGTCATAATGCCCGTGAATCTTACTCCTTAGTTCATTCACTGGTGTACTTTTACTACCCAGGCTTGATCTGGGAACGTTGTCAGGTAATAGGGAGTTTCTTTCATATTTTACCTCCCTCTCTGTACTCATATCTTTCTTCCCCCTTTCTGGTGAGCCCTATGTTGACGCTAACCCCCTGCTCCCATTTCTCCTGTCTGATGTTTTGTACATTTGCATTCTTAATATTTATCTTTGTTAAGCATAATGATGAGCTCCTAATTAGTCACTCCAAGATATTTGTGTTTTTCAGAAGCACCATAAATAAAGTGTCCTTTATTGAGGAATTTCTAGGATGTAAGTAGAGAGGAACTGGAAACTTTCCAGTCTCACAGGCTATATTTAGCCTTTGTAGTATGCCATACTCATGGTATATTTATTTTATATTCAGTTCTATCTTTCTGTCTTTCTTCTGAAACCTTCAGAGATGGCAAAGTGGGTCAACAGAGGTAGAGACAAAGGCACAGCCAGCAGCAGAACAATCTCTGCTCTTTGCCTGGAAGCCCAGCTCACATGTAAGATGCAATATTTAAAAGTGGAACCAGTTGCCTGGGGCCATTTAAAGTAGGGCCAAAGCACACTATGTTTCACATTGGTCTCACCTACGTTCAAGAGATAGCTAGGTTATCCAAAAGTCAGATTATATACAGTATACTGTTTTCCAGAGCAGAAAATGGCATGTTTCACTATAGAAAAAATTTCTAGCAGAAACATATTTTTTTAAAATTATTTTTAACTGATGCTTATAAGTTTTAAGTGGAGAAATAGAAATGTCCCGGTTATCGTGGTAGGTACTTTAGAAACATTTCTTTGCTTCATTTGCCTAGAAAATTCACTTACCCTGAACGCTTTAATACCCCGTGATACTAGGAAAAGGGAAATCTATTGGCAGTTGATACTTTTTACTTCAAGACTAAAATAGCTTGGCTTACCATGATATAAACTCAGGCTTCCTAGCATTGCCATTCAATTAGACTATGGAATTTTTCTTCACCTGCTTTTCTTTTGCTCCGTTTGAAAGTTTCTTTTTCTCCTATAACTCACTTGGTGGAAAAAGTGACCCATTATATTAGATATTAGAAACAGATGACAAAATGGTGACTTCTGTTAATTTTTAATTTTTAATTCCCAGGCCAGAAAATTCCTTCATAGAATCAAGTAAACGTTAAAGACTTCTTGTTAGGAGTGCAAATGATTCTTATCCTCCTTATTACAAAAAGGCTTGACTTTGGTATTCCAGGTGACTAAGTAGGGTCTGGTGTATATGCCTGACTAGAACCATAACTTCATACCCATTTTAAGTTGAGTCTGCACACTTTTTTTTCTTTGCCTTTAGTATGAAAAGACACAGACTGTACTCACAGAACTGAAGTTGAAGTTTGAAATGACTGAGCAGGAAAAGCAGTCAATCACAGATGAGCTCAAACAATGTAAAGACAACCTGAAGCTGCTCCGAGAGAAAGGAAATAATGTAAGTCTTTGCAAACTTGGCTTAGCTTTGATTGAGAGGCAGGTGAGAGATTTGAAATTGATTTTCAGAGGACGTTATTACTGATTTGGGAGGCTAATGGTACACATGAAGTAAGCTTTTCATTATGAAATTCTATGATGGAATCATTGTACAATCAAGTTTTTGAGTAATATTAATAATTTGCCCCTTTAACCTGTGCTCCTAGAAGAGCCTGAGGACTGCCTGGAGAAAGAGCCTTGTTTGCAATAAAACAGCTTACCTAACGACTGTCAGCTTTTCCCAGATGAATCTAAAGCTCTGTCACTAAGTCATCATCTGGCTCATGTTTCTCCCCTGCTGAGAAAGGAAGCACTATACCACCAGGGACGCATTTAAAAGAGAGTAGTACATGTTGATCTTTAGCATTGGGCTGTATGGAAAAAATGGAGACTTAATTATGGTTTTCATTTTATACTAATAATGTTCTCACCAAGGCACATTTCTGAAAAGCTTAATGTCTCTTTGACATCCTGTAAATATTAGAAAATATTTGGTGAGTTTCTGCAGGGCTTTTTGAGTGTGTGTGTGTGTGAGAGAGAGACAGAGAAAAAAATAGAAAGGGGGAGAAGGGAGAGAGAGTGGAACATTTTGGTATAAATTGAGTTTAGTAATATTTATTTGTTTTTCATTTGCTAGAAAGGCAGATGGTCTTTAAAAAAACGTTATACTAAATAAATGTTGTGTTGTACGTTTTGGTGATCATTACCTTTGTGGGCCTTAACAGATGGATGTTTAGTGTGGTTGATTGTGCTCTGACTTATTTCAAACCCCTGCCATGGCTTGGACACCGCAGTATGCGTGAGCCACATGCTTCCTGTGGAGGAAAGCGCTCTGCTCAACTGGCAGCACAAGTACAAGAGTCACGTTGCATGGCCATCCAGTTACTCAGTTGTTCACAGAATGTTCATGAGTTGTGTCCAACTGTCCTTTGCTAAAGAAAGTTAGTTTTTAGACACTAAAGGCTTACTTACTGCTTTAAGTAGAAGCCTTTTAGAAGTGGATGAATTGAGTGTGAAGGCTTTATGCTAAGCAAAAATGGAATGCATTTATTTTTGAAAATGTTGATTACAGAACTCTTCTAAAATCAGATCATAGTGGTTTAGTTACTTCTCTCTTTTGGGTTAATTCATGTCCCTCTGATTACGGAATTTCAGTCCACTTCCTGCTAAATTAACCCATTGAAGACATCTAGCATAATCAGAATGGATCCCCCTGTACTATTTAGAACATTTTCAAAAGTAACCTTGCTATTATTATTTATAGTTACAATTCACCTTATGGGCTGAATTTCCTTTTTTTGTGGTGTTGTACTTATGGTACCAAAATTTTACTCTGTAATAACTCATTGTAGTAATTCCCTTCCAATTTTAAAAATTAATTATATTCTGATAACATAAATGAAAGCCCTGAGACTCAGCTGCCTTGCCTGTCTTTATATGCCAGATCTTTATCATACATTGTGTCAGATCTGTTGCCTGATTTAGGAAGCACACATTATCACAGGGCATTTATTTTTAAGCAATACCATCTCATAAGCAAAAGAGTTTTGGTTGGAGGGGAATAAAAAGGTTTTGTTGAAAGGATAAAATAAACCTTAGCCATTGCCAAGGAATTACATTGTCAAATAATGGATTCCAGGTGTGGAACAAAAATAACATACTATAAAGCATCTGTTGGTGAAGCGTTGTCATTGCTCTGTCTTAATGTGCTACATTTCATTAGGGTCTTAGGGACACCCACATTGCCCGTTGCATCCAGCTGTTCCTTTTAAACTGATAGTTCGCCAGCTTACATACCACAGTCCATCATTCTGGATTGTGCTAGATGTCTTTAAAATATTTGAATCAGTGCAGAACCTGAGTGGTATACTTCTATTACTTTAGTCTTCCTTCCTTCCCTCCCACCCCCCTGGGGTCTAAATCATCTTATCTGATTATTTTCATAGCATAAAATGATTTTAATATCCCTTCCCTTCTTTAGCCTTCCATATTACAACCCGTCCCAGCCGTATTCATCGGCCTATTCCTGGCTTTCCTGTTTTGGTGTTTCGGTCCATTGTGGTAGAGAAAGGTACAAGCACTACTGTTGAGTCCTTGTCTGTTTGTCCCCGTCACCTGTTTGTGCCATATTTGTAATATAGTGCATGGCAAAAACACACAGGTATTTCGTTACCTGAAGCAAACCCTTCATTTAGTGTGCCATGTATTTGTGTCATACCAATGAACTGAATAGTCAACTAATCACATAACATTTTGTCTTGTTTCCTTTGTAGTAATGCTAACCATGAATTAATTCCAACCTAACCAGTTGTTAATATGCTTCCTTTAACTGAGTCTTTATCTCTAGCAAACTGGAGTAAACTATGAATTTCTACATTAGTACCCCCCCTTCCTAATTGTGTGTTTAATCAGATTTCAATGAGAAATGAAGAGTTTGCCTCTCTGAAGTTTTCAGCCAGCTTTTTTTCTCTCTCCTCCCTACCCTCTCCCTTCCATAATGTAGAGTTTGTTTTAACCCTATGCCTGTGTATACTGTGGCTATGAAGATGAAAAAGAATGAGATTAGCATAATGAAGCATTGGCTGGCAGCCTCAACTCCAATATGCACTTGTGGGAGTGCAAACCTATCCCATATCTTTCTGAGCCCTGATCTGCAACACCAGAATATTTCTTTAAAAGCCAACTTTCTCAATAAGACTCTCAGAATACAAGTAAAAATAAAAGTGTCAACTAAAGTCAGTTTATATTATAAAGCCCTCTGAAAGTCAACAGGGAATAGCCCATCCACACTTGCCTCTAATCGGCATGCATGTTAGGAAAACGTATGAGATGATCACGTGGCTTTCAGACAGGCAGGATCCCTAATGTTACTTCCGCATCTTGACCCCCATCTGATTTTGTCTTCTATGCTTTCAAGTTAGAGGATCAAAGCCTAGACCATTTTCTTTCTATCACCTTAGCCACCAGCCCCTGGTATAAAATATCCCAACATGTGGGAGTCTGGTTTTCTTTAAGAAATAAACACGTTAGGCAGAAACATACTATAGGCATCTACATACATCAGTTATATTGCAATATATGGATACGAGAGTAAATTAAGCAGGTGAAGCCCAGAGGATTTCATGGAAGTCACTGCTTGGTTTCAACTGTAACAAAGTTGAAAACTGCCCAGGACTTTCCTGGTATGTGTTAGGCTTCCAAATGGTGGTCCTGCTTTTATGGCTCTCCTCATACCTGTACTCCCTCACTTTTTTTTTTTCTTTTCTCTTTAAACTTTATTCTTATGAAACAAAAATAAGATTTTTCCAATATTCTGTTAAGTATTCAGGACTCCCTGGAACCAAGGGGGTTAGGAGGTATGAAAAGAGAGGGGAGAATGTGATATTGACTCTTGGTTTCTTTCCACACAGAAACCCTGGCCCTGGATGCCCATGTTGGCTGCCCTGGTTGCGGTGACAGCCATCGTGCTGTATGTGCCAGGTTTGGCCAGAGCTTCTCCATGAGAGTGTTCCTTGAGTCTGTACACCGTCCTCCCTCTAGAAGCTGGCATCACACTCATGCTGGGGACAAACAGAACCATTTTCTTCCTTTTTACCTCTTAAAACAGAAGTACAAGAACACAGCTGTAGGGTCATTGCTTTAAATAATATAAAATGTATCTGTCTATAAAGAGGATATAAAATTGTGACTTTATTCTACTGTAAGCAATAATTTGCTTGCAGTTTTTCATGTAATTTTTAAATTAGTATGTTGAGATTCTGAATATTATGGTGGCCTAAAGTAGGCTTCTTGGTACACCAAATTATTTATAACATTAAATTTATGAGTATTTTACTCTGAATTCTGATGGCCAGATAATTCATTTTTCTGATTCGATAACTACCCAAACCAAACAACCAATACATACATGGGAAGAGAGGCCCTGTGTGCTCAGTGCCTATCAGTTTGAAATATATACACATATATATATATATTTTTTACATATTTACGCCATTTTTACTTGTTATAAAACCACTGAGCTATTGGGAACAAGACTTAGAGACAACTATTTGCGTGAATTTTTTTTTAAGGAAAAATACATTTGGAAAATATTCTGTTATAGTGATAATTTGGGGAATATGTGCACGCTTGTTCAGCCTTAATGTGACTTGAAGATGTGGAGGACATCAACTTTGAAAAACTTTCCATGAGAGTGTGTATTTTCTTGAGCAAACTGAAGTATTTCTGGGAGCAAAAACATAGTAATTACACAATTACAGTGCAGTCAACCAAACTGTTGAGTCAATTGGAATGTAATTTATTAAACCTCATGTATTTAAAGAGATATTTTCTTTAAAAGCCAAGTTACTTTCTCATATACAGCATTTTAGGAAGCATGATTTTTTTTTTCTATCATCTGTTCCTCCAAGCATGTTTAATCGAAGAAAGAATTAATATCTCTTTAGATAAGCTTTTATTGACTTAATTTGGTTATGATGTGTCAGGGCTAATTCACGTTCAAGCTGGGCTATTGTTACCTACCAACAGATTTCCAGGTTGGGTATACAAATGGTTATTTTCTTTTTACTGTTGTTAATTGGGACTTTCTGTTAATGAGAAGCACTATTCCTGAGATTAATGGTATTCTATGCACAATGCAGCACCTACACACTGCTTGATGTTATAAATTTAAAACACAGAAGCGAAAGTTTAGCTATGGTTTTGTGCGGCATCATAGTTATGTCAATAAAGTTTATTTAGGTCATAGAATATCCTAAAGTATCACATAGTTAAATTTTTCAGTCAGTGAAGACTGGGTGGGAATATCAGTGAATTGGTTTGAATGTACTGTGGCAATCCACAGGTCTAGCCAAATAATGAAATAGGAGTTTAGGATTTAATTTGCCATGTGATGTTTGGCAGTCACTGTTCATACTTTAATCTAAGGTTATATTTTAAGCTATTTGGGATTGCTGTTGGGAGGATCACTAGATTTGTGGAGGAATTAGTCACAAATGAGTTTAGAAAATACTGTCATATAGTTCATTTCATCATTTTCTGTTGCAGGAAGCCACTCCACCACAGAATGCTAATATGCCAGTGGTACCTAGTACCTCTTGTATATAGGTTATTGCAAATATTGTTCTGAAATGCTTAACTTCAGAATTACATTTTTTAAAGTAAATAATTGTTTTAAATCTATTTTGTAAAGATATAAAGTACAATAGAATTTCTGGAGTACAAATTAAACTATTTGCACTAACACACGTGATGTGCATGATTTAATAAAATAACTTTACTCTCCCTACACACGTTTGAGTTGGGTATCATTGAGATTCTTAGTGCTGACTCTACTGTTGGGTTGTTAACAGTCTTTTCTTGAAATGGCTCTTTATGCAACATACATGTGGTATTCTTCAGGGCTAAAAGAAAACACTCAGCTATTTCCTCCAAGTTTTATTAGCCTTTTATTTAACTTACTGCTCTATTTTTTTCCCTTTTAATTTGGGTATTGTTAAAATGTGACTCACTTACCAGACCAGTCTCTTTAAATGTAAGGGCTAGTATCAATATTTACTTTATTCAAATTAAATAAATGGTTTTTTTGTAGTTATTCCCAGTTTTTCTCAAGAATATAAATGAGCCTATTTATAAGCAATATCTCCAGTTTTGTTCAGTTCACTTATAGTTTAAAGAAAGAATAGAATTATTCACTGGTAGGGATAGAGTTATTAAGAAATTTTACACCTGTAATCCTAGCATTTTGGGAGGCCGAGGCAGGAGGATTGCTTGAAGTCAGGAGTTCGAGACCAGCCTGAGCAAGAGCGAGACCCCGTCTCTACTAAAAATAGAAAGAAATTATCTGGACAACTAAAGATATATAGAGAAACAATTAGCCTGGCACGGTGGCACGTGCCTGTAGTCCCAGCTACTCCGGAGGCTGAGGCAGGAGGATCGCTTGAGCCCAGGAGTTTGAGGTTGCTGTGAGCTAGGCTGACGCCATGGCACTCTGGCCCGGGCAACAGAGTGAGACTCTGTCTCAAAAAAAAAAAAAAAAAAAAAGAACATGGTGTTTGAAGCCAAACAGATTTGTATTGACATCTTGGTTCTGCCTTTGATCAGCTGTATACCTTGGGCAAATCACTTATTTTTCTTTCACTCTCCATTTCCTCGTCTACAAAATGAGGAGAATAATACTGATAATTGTGGTAGCATTGTGAAAATTAAAAAGATAATGTATGTGAAGTACCATTCAAGTGGTAAATAAGTATTTATGAGAATGTCTTACTGAAAAAAAATTGCAAATATTAAAGTTTTGGGTGAACCAGTACATCTACTTTAAATGAATTGTTTGATTCAACTGTTAAGAATTTCTGTGTGTGTGAATGAGACATGACTGTAACATTATGAATCCTAAGAAAGCATTATCACCTACCTCTGTTCATTCCCTTCATAGTTGTCTCCCTGGGAAGTAATACGTTTACTTTAGTAATGAACCAATTGCCCAAAATAGTTTTGGAATTCCTGTTGTAATTGCCTTCAGAACTATTTTGAGTCCCATGTGAAAACCAGTCACATTGCTGTATATAGGCAGAGGCTTTCAAGCAAAAATAGTATTGCCTAGCTTGAGCACTCACTTTAATCACCAGACTTGACCCCCACTGACTTTTGGCTCCTTCCAGTGATTATACATCTACTATCTAAAGGATAGAAATTTGCTGCAAAGAGAAAAAACTGCATATAAATCAACAGTTCAAAATTGCAGGCTTGCTACAGAAAAATCACTTCTGGAAATTTATTTGGAGAACATAATTGTGTGCATAAAATTTTAACTTCCAGGACATTAGTGTGGCATTTTTTGTAATGGTGACAGGTAACCTAAATATACAGCAGTGGGTCATTGGTTAGATAAATTAATATTGCCACTCTCCAGATTACTGTGCTTACAATGTATGTGGAAAGATATTCATACTATATTAAGTAAAAGAAACAGGCTACCAATGTAGAATAACCCTTGTTTTGCAAAGGAAAAAAATGTAGGCATACAAGCTACGTTTATAGCAGGAAAACTTAGAAAGATTTAAACCCAGAATGTAGTAATGGTTGTCTTTGTATGATTATGGTTGAATTCCCTTCCCCCTTTATGATTTCTGATTTATTTTTAGTAGTAAATATATGTTGCTTTTGTAAGTTTTTTAAAAGCTACACAAAGATTCCAAATTGGTTTCCGTAGTTGAATGAATAATTAACTTGCAAAAGTACCCACCTTTAAATGGACTAATATTCATTTGCACTTATGAATTCTGGTGTGTTCATTCAACAGTCTTACAATTTGAAACATGCTTTGTACATATGTACATAGAATTACAATGCTAGAGGAACCCTTAGCAATCCAGTCTCACCTTTTTATTTATCCAGGATTAAATCCATAGGATTTTTGACTTGGAATCATAATAACAGTTATAAAGTTGAGAACCAAGATGTTTATTTCATTTTCTGCTACTCCACATTGTGTCTCCAGGTTTCAGTGGTTTTATATCCAAAAACTTACTGAGTATCTGATAAGAGGCACTGCGCCAGATCCTGGCAATACTCGTTCCTATCTTCATAGAGCTTTTGGTGTAGAGGTGAGGAAGGAAGCTGGCAATTACAAATACAATGTAATAGAAGAAGACATAGGAACCTATGGAATCATAGAGGAGGGGTGCATTTCCTCTAACCTTCAACTGCCCAACCATCCCAGCCAGGGCTATCAGGCTGCACAGCCAAAGGTGAGTTTCTCTTCCAGATGGTCTGGGGAAAAAGGACTGGTTTCTCTTGAAGTACCTGGCATTGAAAACCTTTAGGATCTGAGTTTGATTTTCTTAAATTTGTGATTGGGAAGCATTTTTAAGGCCTTGTGTGTACTGTCCTGGAATTTTCCTTGCAAGTAACAGTAACAGGTTAACTAGTGCAAGGGTTTTTTTTGTTTATTTTTAAGCCAAGGAAAATTTTGTTAGCCGGACTGGCTCTTTGAAAGAAATCTCCTATTAATGGGCTGGGGCATGAATTGGGATGGATCCAGTAATAAACCCCTGCACATGGAAGCAAGTGTTCACCGTGTCTTACTGTTTGTATTTACAGTGCAGCTCATTCAATAGATTGAGCAGCTGCATTTTCCTTCCTAAAGATGAAGCATGTTTCAGCCCAAATCTTATGTTATATGGTTTGTTACCCTGTCATGCAAGGACACTGAGATAAGGCCCATAACACCTATGAAAAAGATAGGAACACTCAGAATAAATAACAGCAGAGGGGACCGGGGAAGTAAG
>RJWJ010014943.1:0-37068 GCA_004363605.1 Indri indri | reverse complement strand
GGTTTAGAGAAGTTAAACAGCTTGCCAAAACATGCATCTGGTAAAGGATAAAATCATAGCAAAACTCAGGTCAGCTGATTTTAGAATCTGTGCTCTTAACAAAAGCTTATTTTCTTCCTAAGAAAATGTTCTCCATAGAATTTTGGCATTGTCAGTGAATAGCAAAAGAGCTATGGAATAAAAAGAGGATATCATCTCAGGCTTTTTAGGCAAACAGATCACCAAACTACTTCGAATCAAGCCAAAATGCTGCTCCACAACTGATGTATGTATTAGGGTATCCAGAAGCCTCACCTTCGTCCTCCTTTTCTCCCACTGATTCCACTTGTACCACAAGTCCTACGGCATGGAACAAAGCCACTCATTGTACCCCTAGAAACATTGACTTGAATGCAAGAGCCTCCAGTACACATAACACATGGAATTAAATATACTTTAAAAAGAAATAAATGGTAGGAGGACTACTTTCTGAAGAGCAGATCATGATATATAATGAAGAGCAAGGAGTAAACACAGACAGAGAGGGCTGTACTTCACAGTGTTGGGAGAGGGGAGATAGAATGAGAAAAGGAAAGACAGGTGTACTCAAGATAAACCAAATGTGCTTTGCAATTGAGCTCTGGGCCAGTTCAGTAAAGAACAAATTCACTATGAGAATCAAATACAAAGACAAAGTCAGTAAGAACTGCATGTATGTTTTTGGAACCATTATTAAAAAGATCTTGAGGATAGATGTGTTGGATCTTTATTCAGACAACAGTACCAAAAGAACAGTGTGTGGGCTTTAGATATGCAGCCACTTGTGACTTATTTCAAAAGAGTTTGCCAGAGAATATTGTGATATTCTCTGTCTGGCTTTACAGTTATACCAGTCAGCAGGCCAAGGATAAAGACCACTTAAATGTTATTTAGAAATGAAATCACTACTAAAAAAGAATATAGTCATATGTTAAAGAGACACCAAACCATTTTGAGTCAACTAAATTAGCTCTAGGGGCAAGAATAAACGAATATAAATGTGAGACAATATTCTGGTAGATACAGTATTTTCACAGAGTCTTCTGTCTGAGAGTATGGAAAAGCCACGAGGAGATAGTGAGCTGTCAAATCCCTTTCATAGACATACAATCTAAGTAACATTTAAGTTGCCTGATATTTGAATACATCAAGTGAAAGATAGCATCTTAGGGTCCAATAAAAGCATATGGGTGTAACTGTTCAACATTGAGGAGAACAGACAGAGAAAGAAAAACAGTCAAAGCAGCAAGCCTAATCAAAATAGAATTTTCAACCTTGCATATAAGAGTTCAGAAATATAAATGAGTTTGCCCATTCAAGTTAAAAAATAAATTAGAGAGGCATAAAGGGATGGAAGAGAGAAAAAATATATAGAAATCTACAAGTTTGGCATATGAAAAGTGGCAGGTACAAAGAAGGAAATAAAAGCAGAAATTATTCCTAAAATTTTCCTTATAAGAAAAGCAATACAATTTAAAGGAGGTGTTAGTAAATGTACTCTAAGATCAATTTCCAATTCTTAAAGTCATATGTTTAAAGTTTGAGAAACCTTCCTATATTAGTCGGTGTTCTCCCAAGGAGACAGAACCAATAGGAGAAACAGAGAAAATGAGAGAGAGAAAGAAATAAGAGAAGATTTATCAGGAGAACTGGCTCACATGATTACAGAGCCTGAAAAATCTCATAACAGATCATTGGCAAGCTGGAGAACTAGGGAAGCCCATAATGTGGCTTAAACCAAGTCCAAAGACTTCAAACCCAAGTGGAGCTGATTAACTCTCAGTATTAGACTGAAGGCTTGAGAAACTGGGAGGGCCACTGGTGAAAATCCTGGAATCCAAAAGCCAAATAACCTGGAGTTCTGAAGTTCTAAAGTTCTGAAGTTCTGATGTCCAAGGGCAGGAGAAGAAGGATGTCTCAGCTATAGTAATGACAGACAGATAGAAAGAGAGAGAGAGACACTGATTGTTTTTCCTCTGCTGTTTTGTTCTATCTAGGCTCTCAGCTGATTGTGTGGTATCATCTACCTGGCTCTGTAACTGCCTCTTCAAAAGGCCATTCCACTGTTCTGTCAACCCACATGCTTCAGAATGGTGGGGACCACGGGAAGACCAGGAAATTCCGTGAAAACAAATCAAATGCTTTACTTCTTTGGCTATGAAGTGAGTTCTTTTGTCATAAGCAATACTGTGTGAAATTCCATGAGGGTGGATAAAGTACTCTGTAGCTTCACAAATGGTAGTTTAGATAGAAGCATCACATATAGAAAAGTCAAATTTATATCCAGAGAAGGTATCTATTCCAGTAAGGGAAAATCACCGCCCCTTCTACGATGGAAGATTTTACCCAACATAATCAACTTGCCACCAGGAGGTTTCTGCATTCCCCAGCATTCCTTCCCCAAGCCCCCAAACCTGTAGAGCCACAATCCTGGGAGAGCCACAGGCATGAGACTCCAGTCTGCGAGGGCTGCTGCATGGATTGAACCCAGCAAAATCATGGATGTGGGGTCACCTGAGGTCTTGGGAGCCCAACACTTGCCCCAGTGTGTCTGGAAGGCAGGACATGGAGTCAGAGATTATTCTCAAGTTTCAAGCTTTAATGTTTGCCTTGTTGGGCTTTGGAATTACTTGAAACCTGTTATCCTCTTCTTTCTTTTTGTTCCCTTTTGGAATGGGAATGTCTACCTGGTGCCTGTACCATTGTATTTTGGAAGCATATACATTGTTTGATTTCACAGATTCACTGGCTGGAGGGAAATTTGCCTCAGGATGAATCGTACCTTGGAATCTCACTCATATCTGATTTAGATAATATTTAGATGAGATTTTTGAACTTTAGACTTTTAAGTTGATGCTGGAATGAGTTAAGACTTTGGAGGCTATTAAGATAAAATGAATGTATTTTGCATATGAGAAAGAATAAATTTTGTGGGACCAGGGGCTAAATTCTATGGTTTCAATATTTGCATCCCCTGTAAAAGTCATGGCCTGGAAGCGAAGTCCTGTTTTGAATTTTTAAAAATTGTTTCCCACAAAGAATGTAACAATTTTTATTATATTATGCCTTTTTATCTACTTTTCTACCTACCATTATTTAAGCATTCTAATTTTTCTGGATATTTTCATAGATGTTTCACAATGGGGACTTTAACCAAGTACATTTGGGAACACTTGGATTAAACCAGACTAAAAGTTTCTTTAACAATTAATTACTTTTTATGTAACACTCCAAGGTGAGGTTGCAGAATGTATTATATTCACACCTGTGTAGTCAGGCAACATCATCTATTTATTGGAACATGTCAGGTATTAGTATTTAGTAGACATAATATGGATGGCATCTACCACTGCACCCTATTGCATGAAAGTCAAAGATGATGTGTTTCAGTTTGTGCTTCTATTAAACAACGCCGTGTAATAAATAAGTAAATAAATAAATAAATGTATATATATATATATATATATATATATATATATTGTGTGGAAGGAAATATTATATATTTCTCACAGTTCTGGAAGCTGAGAAGCCCAAGACCCAGGTGTCGGCAGGTTCAGTATCTAGTGAGGGTTTCTTGCTTCATCCTCACATGGATATAGTTCAGAAGGGCAGAAAAGGCCTATCTAGTTCCCTCTGGACCTTTTATAAGATCACTAATTCCATTAATGAGAGCTCTGCCCTCATGACTTAATCATATCCTAAAGATCCCACCCCTTAATACTATTACACTGGGGTTTATGCTCCAACATGAATTTTCCTGCCATAAATATCTAAAAAACTGCAGACAATTTTCAGTCCTTAAAACTGTACAGAAGGTAGCATACAAATATGATCACTAAGAAAAAGTAGCAAATGATGGAAATCATGCGATCAGCTCAGATTTCTTCCTGCTGATCATTTTTGAACTCCTGCATAGAGACTAGAATCCAAACAGAACACAGCATTCTTAAGTAGATTGGGAGACATATACTGTAATTTGAACAGGGTAAGATGGATAGAATTTTTAGGGCAGAGTACCAGAGAAAACGCAACTGTTCAGAAAAAGAAAATTTCTAGAAATCTCCATGGTCTTCTTAAATCTTTGTACAAATATAAAAATAATCATGCTTAGGATAAAATTCTATGAGGCTGAGCAAACAACCAACTTGTTTGCTGTGTGGAAAGAATAATTACTAAAGAGCTTTAAAGCAATCGAATCTCAGAGCTTACTTAAGTATCATTTTCTATTTTCACCATCCTGTATCAGGTGACTTAGTAAGCTTAGTAAATATGGCTAAGGGATGTAGGTATAATAATTTTTTGTAGCTCAGGTGTTTTCTGGAAGTTCAAGGTGGGCTGCAGGATTGAAGAGGGTCTGAGCATTGTCTGGGGACTCTGACACTTTACAGCACAGGGGTCCAGTGGTGACACATCGGCTGAATTAGCTTCATCTTCCCCTAGGTAATGAGACTCTAGTTCTAGGCAGAATTAAAAGTATGTTTTTTTGTTTTTTTTTTTATAAACAGGCCAAATTGAGTTCTCCTGGCTGCTACTTCAGTAATCCAGTTACTTTCAATTACTTTTTAAAAAATGTTTTACTAACTCTCCAGAACTCTCCACTTTTGAGGGAAAACTTACCTTTTCCCCTTTGTCATAGAGATTAAAAAACCCAATGCAATAATTTGCCAGAGGACTTCTTGGGATAGTAACTTCCTGTTACTATTTCAAATAATTTCTAGAGTTAGTGGTAGCTTCATTCTAAGGAACATCCCAGATGCTTAGAGGCCTGAAGTTGTATTTTATGCCCTACATGTCTTTAGTAAAGAGCAAGTACTAAACATGATGAAAAATACCCAAGAATGGCGAGAGTTCACTTTTTACTATGATGAACAACTTACTGGAGAGGCAAATTGCTCACAAGGAGATGATTAGTTTAACACAGCATTAATGCATATGCTGGTAACAAGTTCACAGCAACAGCAACAGGAAGTGGCTACAAAATTATTACAGTAGTACAGTATGTGCTACAGTTAATTTTATGCAGTTACTATTTAATATTGCATCGCCGTATTTGTTTACACTTCTCAGAATTATACCACGTATAATCTGTAATTGTGTGCAAAAACTTTGAAAACTTTTTATAATAGATTTGTATGTATTTTATAGTAGTAAATGGTAAAATAGATGAGTATCTATATATATTTTGTGCATTCATGGCATACCTAAATTTTTCTTAATTTTATCAATAGTTCTAGGTTACATAGTTTATCTGAAAGTTTTCAAATTGTTGCAAATATTCAAAAATTTTCTAATATACTTATTGAAAAAAATCCTTGCATAAGTGGACCCATGTAGTTCAAATCCATATTGTCCCAGGGTTAACTTTGAACAGATTTATAACTAAATCTCCCACTGCTTCTGTTTCAGTAGAGAACCATAATACAAATGTTTAAATGGTAATTTCATTAATTGCCAGAGGATGAGGGTGAACTAGAATGATTATAAGAAAGTCTTGGTGACTGAAGTTCCTAATGGGATTTACCTCTAGTAACACCATTAGGTTTTCATACTGAAGAGCCAACAAAGATACCTTATAACTCAGGCAGGGAGAGGGTAAGAGTAATCATTATAAAATAGGTGTAGAGACTACTCCCCCAAAGTTGCCTAGTCTCTAGCAGGAAAGGTTTTACCAGAGCCTGCCTCAGAGCCATGAGGGAAAGTACATTTTTCTGACTCCAGCCACCTCTACCCTTCCTGTCTCACCTCAAGAGTGGGAAGCTATATAAGAAGAAACACTCATACAGGTCACAGGTCAGAGACAGAGATCCATAAAAAGCCCAAGATTTCATCATAAGATTATTAATGCTTCCTCTACCACCCATATTTTCCTACAAAGAAAAGGACCAGTACCTGATGGTTTCACCAGTGAATTTTACCAAAACAATTAAGAAAGAAATGATATCAACTCGCCACAATCTCTTCTACAAAATAGAAGCAGAGGTAACCTTTTCTATCTCATTCTATGAGGCCAGCAATATCCTAATACCTAAGACAAATAAAACATTACATTAAAGAAAAACTGCAGACTAATTTCTCTCTTGAGAATAGACACAAAAATTTGTAACACAATTTTGGAAAATTGAATCCAACATTGCGTAAAGAAATATATACACGTGACTAAGTGGAATTTCCAGTTTTGCAGGGCTTGTTCAACATTTGAAAATATATCAATGAATTCACCGTATCAATATAATAAACAAGAAACTCATATGATTATATCTTTTGATGAAGGTAAACCACTTGACAACATCCAATACTCAGTAATGATAAAAATTCTTAACCTCAGAAAATAGAGGGGGACTATCCTCAAATGAATAAAGAATAACTACAAAAACCTACAGCTAATATAATGGTTAATAGTGAAAAACAGAATGCTTTTCTCCCACAGTCAGAGCAAGGCAAGGATGTCCCCACTCACCAATCACATTCAACATTGCACTGGAAATTCTAGTTAGTGCAACAACAGGAACAACAACAACAAATTAAAAAAAGAAAGAAAGAAGGATGTGAACAAATAAGCCATGAAAAGACATGGATGAATCTCAAATGCAAACTTATAAGTGAAAGAAGACAGTCTCAAAAAGCCACATACAATATAATTTCAATTATATGACACCTGGAAAAGGCAAAACTATACAGATGTAAAAAGATCAATGTTACCAGTGGCTCAAGGGGAGGAAGGAAGTTTTAATAGGTGAAACACAAGGGATTGTTTTAGGCAATTAATTTGTCATACATGATACTGTAATGGTGTATATCTGATACTAACCATTTTTCAAAATCCATAGAATATCACAGAACAAAGAATAAATCTTAATGTATGCAACTGTTTTGAAAAATTATTTAAGAAGCCAAAGGATCCCATGAAAGAATGAACAATTTGAGAAAAGAATCTAAAGGTATTACAACTATTAATATAAGAAACATCCTCAAAAGAGGAGTAGGGAATTAAGGCACAGATTTAAGTTACTCTGTAAATGAGTGCGGTTTGTAACACTATAGACAAGAAATAAGTTATATTGATACTATGTGCCCTTCTTATGATGATAATAACACTTTATGTCTGAAATCTGTAATCCAATAACACATTATGGGGTTCTAATCATGAGAAAAACAACAGATAGCTCAACTGAGGGGCATCGTGATAAATATACCATGCCAATAAAAGATGGTAATCATGAGGAGACCACATATGAGTTACATGAGAATTCTCTGCACTGTTGTCATGATATTTCTATAAATCTAAACCTACTCAAAATTTAAAGTTTATTAACAATGATTACAATGTATTGTTTGATTTATAAATATATAGAAATAAAATGCATGACAACGATAGCACGATGTATGGAAACAGGGAAAAGGAACAATGCTATGGTAATATACTTATATTCATATATATTATATTAAGTAGAATATCATTTTCTAAAACACAATTAATTCAAAAGAAGATAGGGATAAATGAAAAATAAAAAAGAACATATGTTGCAAAAGAAAACAACAGCAAGGTGATGGATTTTCACCCACACATATCGATCATTGTATTAAGTTCAAAAGGTCTAAATATTCCAATAAAAAACAGAGATTGCCATACTGATTTTTTAAAAAGACAGTATGCCATGAATAAGAGTTTCCAAATATAGAAAACAAAGTGAAAGAACTAAACAGAAATAAAGAAAGACACAATTATTGCTGGAAATTTTAATACTTCTCTCTTAATAATAAGCAGAAAATTAATAGTGATTTGAAGGATTGGGACAATACTGTTAACTCACTTGGCCATATCAATGTTTATAGAACATCCCACCTCAAAATGTATTCTTCTCAAGTGTATCAAAATAGAACATATACTGGGTCATATTTTCAAAAAACTCAAGAAATTTAAAGAGATTGAAATCATGCAGTATAAATTCTCTAACCACAAGAGAATTAAATTAGAAATCAGTGAAAAATGACTTGCAGAAAATCTTCGGATCAATCAATATAATTCACTATATCAGCAGAATAAAAAAAAAATGACTATCACAAGTGACAAAATGCATCACCCCTTCATGTAAAATTTCTCAACAATATAAGAATAGAAGAGAACTTATTCAACCTGATTATGGGCATCTATAAATAACCTACATATGACATATGCTTAATAGTAGAAGTTCTAAGATTGGAAATAAGGCAAGCATGCCCAATCTTGCCACTTCTTTTCAATATTATACTGGAGATTTTTACCATTGAAATAAGGTAAGAAAAATAATTAAAATGGAAAAAATATATAGCCTTAACTCTACCCAACAATATATCAAATAATTAACTCGAAGTTGGTCACAGACATAAATGTACAAGATAAACTATAAGACTTCTGGAAGAGAAAAAGGAATTATGGAACTAAAACTGTCTTTTTTTCACAATTTTAAGGAATCTAAAAGAACACTAGAATTAATAATGAGTACGGCAGATTAAAATATAAAAAGTCAGTATGTAAAAATCAATTATGTTCCTATATGATAAAAATAAATTATTGAAAAAGAACTTATAAGGATCAGGGCAAGATGGCAGATGGAAGACAGTAGCCTTCAGAGAGTCTCAGTAAGAAGGAGAAGTTTTAGATTAAAGAGAAAAAATGAACGGACAGACAAATGTAGATCAGATGTGGTTCTGAAGAAAAGGTGCCAGAGCCTTTGGGAGAGTCCATGGGAAGAAGTTGCAGTGCAGAACAAGAAGGAGCAAGGTGTTGGCCAAGATCAACCCCTGAGAAGCTTGGAGTCCAGCAAGAAGAGTAGATAAAGTGATTTATTTCTCCCTCCCTTGCATCTCTAATAGTCAGTGGTTTCCTGAGCTGCTGGAGAGACTTTCTGCCCACATAAGCCCAGAGGCTGCTATTGCCAGTGAGGTGGGAACTCCTTGTGGATGGGCAACCAGGAAACTAGGCCCTCCACCCAGGACCCTTCCCATACTCACAGACCTGAGCCAGGACAGTAGGTGCCATATTACTTCTCCACCTACCGTGTGCCTTTGTCCTAACCAGGGGCCTTCAACTCCTCAGGTTTCATCCTGCTCATTCCCACACAGACATTTATCAACTCTGGCCCAGAAAGCAGGAGACACAGGGGTCCAGTGGGTCCCAGGTGATACGCATGACTCCAGAGCCTGTACATTCTGGGCAGACTGCCTCCCACAGAGAGAATCAGAAACAACCAGAGTGCTAGCATTCCTCCATACTAACACTTCCTACCTTCCCCTCCCCCACCTGTGGCTGCCGAGAGAGACAATTGAGCCACCACACCAAGGCTTCCACAGAGAGTAGGGCTCAGGCCTTTCTTCTTGGGGTCCTGCAGTGGCCTGAGGAGTGCTCCAACTGTGAGCTTCCTGTTCACCAGCCCTCACTGGTGCTGCTTGTCCAGCAACTCCATCAGAGCAGGACATGCCTCATGGTGGAGGGACATTGATCCTGTTCTGGCAACCCGTGGGTGACTCAGGACCAGTGCACTTCTCCCTGCCATGGTCAGGGATTGATCTTCTTGGTCTCAGGAGGCAAGGAAGTCCATGTGTGCAGATCCTGGGGGAAAGTGCAGTGTGGGTCCTGGTTGTGGTGTGCTCATGGGGCACCTCTTCCCCCAGTGGAAGGCCACACTCTCAGCTCAGGCCAGCATCCTGGGTGGGCAACCTCTCAGCCCATGGCACAGCTGTGGGGAGTTCAGCTGGCTTAGGCTCCTGCCTGCCAGCAGACACCAAGGGGAGACTGTGGAACACAGGAGGGGGGAGAGGAGCAAGGCCCATTGCAGACTGCCAGTTTGTGAATCTCAGAAGGACCTGCCTCCACAAGCAGACTTTCTGGTTGGGTGGGGCTACTTTAGCCCCTCCTTGGTGGCTGTGCCCAGGAACTGGGAGCATACCTTTGACTGCCGCCAGAACAGCTACCTTGATAACTTTTGTGGAGCCTGAGGGCAAGCTCACCCAACTTGCCCCACCCAGCTGCATTCCCTCACTTGCCTCTGCTGTGGCAGAGAATAAGGACTCACCTGGAAGTTCCAGGGCCCCATCCACCACCTGGGGCATTCAAGACCCTCTTCGGAGGGAAAGACCCCAAAACAACATTGCATCTTGTTCTTTCTGGCAAGCACCTCCTACTGATAGGGAGGTCAATTGGCATGCCCTTTACAGTATTTACTGACCCAATTTTACAGGGTGTGTGAGGGTCCAAGGAGTGGCCATTTGAGGGGGCCCCTACCTCTCCCCATAGAAAAACTGAACTACTAGATAAGGATGGAAAGGATCCAGCCCAGGGGCTCAGCATATATGCATTTATACCCTTCCCCTATAAACAGCTCTCCCAGTTTGAAGAGCTTGTCCTGACCTTCCTACCATCGACTCCCCTTAGGGGCAAGAAAAGCAACTTCTGAGCCCTGCTGAGGTGTTGCAAAGCCTTTCAGGCTCCCATAACCTAGCCACAAACTACCTTGCTCCTCCTCCCTCTCAGTGGTGGTGGACATCAAGAAATCCCCTGAGAGCTACAGGGTCCCTCCTAAAGCTTGGAGCACTGAAGCACTCCACCTGGGAGAACAGAGTCTACCACGGACACAAAAGAACATCTCGGCAACTGGTTCTATCACATGAACATCAACCAATGACAAGGCAACAACTATATAGCTCATCATAGCATCTTCCAACTCAAGCAAACAGGATGTGGCTGATTCACATTCACAAGTACCACCCCCCATCACTGAGAGTTAGCTGAGGGTCCTAACTCATTATATACTGTTGGGAAGAGGTAAAGACAGCAGGTAAGAGGTAACCCAAGAGGTACAACGAACCTGCTAGAACACCCAATATGCAACTCAGGACCAGCACACCTCTCCCTGGCATGCTCAGGAATCAATCTTCAGGGACCTGGAGAGAGGCCCATAAGCCAGGCCTAGTACAATCAGGTCTTGACCAAGAGGCCAGATGAGAAGGAATCAGTGAAAGAACTCTGAGAACATGAAAAATCAGAGTAAAAGGACACCCCACAAAAAAACATAACTCCTTACCAATGGTTATCAATGAAAATGAAAAGATCAAAATGACAGATGAGGAATTCTGGATATGGGTTATAAGGAAGCTCAATGTTATACAAGAGGAAATAGAAACTCAACACAAAGAAACCATGAAAACAATGCAGGAAATGAATGAAAAATTCACTAAGGAAATCAAATTATTAAAAAAAATTCAAACAGAACTTCTAAAAATGAAAAATTCATTCAAGAAAATACAAAACACAGTGGAAATCCTTAAGAATAGGCTAGATCAGGCAGAAGTATCTCAGAGCTTGAAGACAACACTTTTGAGTTAAACAAGTCAGTCAAAGAGAAGGAACTGAGAAATAAGAGGAATGAACAAAACCTACAAGAAATATGGGATTATGTAAAGAGACCTAACATAAGAATCAAAGACATCTCTGAGGGTGAAAAAGAAAATACAAAAGGGTTGGAAAACCTATTTGAGGAAATAATTGAGGAAAATTTCCCAGACCTTGCTAAAAATCTAGATACGCAGGTACAAGAAGCTCAAAGACTCCTGGGAGATTCATCACAAAGAAGCGATCACCATGACACACAGTCATCAGACTGGCCAAAGTAACCATGAAAGAGGCCCTCTACCAGCCATAAGGCAAAAGTAGTAGGTAATTTACAAAGGAAAACCCATCAGACTAACACAAATTCTCAACTGAGACCTTATAATCAAAAATTGGACAAAAAAATGCAGACATATCATAAAGATATAAGAATGGCTAATAAACACATGAGAAGATGCTCACTATTATTTATCATTGGCAAATGCAAATGAAAACCACAATAAAATACCACTGCACATGCAGTAGGAATTGCTACAAGTAAAAACGCTGATAATACCAAGTTTTGGTGAAAGTTTGGAGCATTTGAAACTCTCATACACTGCTGGGAGTAATGTAAATGATACAAATATTTTGGAAAGCAATTTGGCAGTTTCTTAAAAAGCTGAACATATACTTTACATATAACCAAATAATTCCACTCTGAAGACATATACAAGAAAGTTTATAGGTTTATTCATAATAGCTCCGCACTGGAAACAATCCAAATGTCTACCTAGAACTGAGTTCCTAATTCTGATATATTCATACTTGGAATATTTCTCAATATTAAAAGGGAGAAAGCTATTGATACACACACACATGCACACACACACACTCACACATGCACATACACACACGTATTATTCTCAAAAATATTATGCCAGCAAAAGAAGCAAGACACAAAAGTGTTCATATTATATGATTTCATTCATATGAGATTAGAGATAAGCCAAGTTTAATCTATAATAACAGAAACCATATTTGCTTTAAGCCAGAAATTGGCAGGGGCATAAGGGGACATTTTGGAATCATGGAGTAATGGAAATGTTTTGTGTGTCTTGATTTGATGACAGTTATTCATGTATACATACACAGGTCAAATCTCATCATAGAGTACAATTTAAATGGGTTCATTTTATTGTATATAAATGTTAAATGCAACTCATTCTTAACAAAATTGGTTTAAAGAAGTCAAGGATACCAAGCTTTCAATAAATCATTTCTTCATGATGATATTTTGAAGTTTTTAAATATAATTGAGAGCTCACATCCCACCAATTATTGCCATTAAAGTGCATCATACAGCTCAGATATCCACAAGAAACAAATAAAAACAAAAAAACCTGTCCATGAACCATAATAAGAAAATATAAGAAAACATATTCATCAACTTTCACTTCACACTGGCTCCATTGAGTCGCGCACAAAAATAACTGCTTAGATAATCTAATTAAAGTCTTTTAGGGGCATAATAATGTACCGATCATCATGTGATTTTACCTGGGATATAAAGCATCTATAATAGTGATCAACAAATTATAGCCCATGAGCCAATACAAATTGTTGCCTGCTTTTGTAAATAAAATGTAATTGAAACACAACTACATCCATTTGTTACATATTGCCCATATCTATTACAGTGACAGAGACCGCATGGTCCTCAAAGCTGAAAATGTTTCCTGTCTGGAATTTTACATAAAGAATCCGCCCACCTCTGTTCTATTAATATAAGGACCTTGAAGGGATTATTGGGGTTCCTGGATAATAATTCTCAAACAATGTAAGTAGGACATTAATGTGTATAAAGTGCTAGTTATGTGCTAGGCATTGCATTTGACATTTTCACATATTCGTAGCAATATTTAAATGAAATGTTTTAAATACCATTTGACATATGATTAAAGTGATACAGAGGTATGCATTTTTGGTAAATACTTATACTGGGATTTGAAATAATTGACTTCAACAAATAATGAATGGTCTGTGAAAAGCAGAGTCAAACCAGGGGCAAAGGAAGAGGGCTCTTGAGAGAGCAGAATGAGGTTATACTGAATAACTTCCTAGGACAGCTCCATGAAGTTGAAAGAGCAACACTGTCTTCTAGAAACAAAGTCTCCATGCCTCAGTGGAGAGTCTCAACCATGTGGTCTTTAGGGTGTTAACATTACATTGAGTTTGTCAACATCAGGTTACGAGTTGGCATTGGAGCAGGTCAAAAAGGGGCCAGAGATCATCAAACCAGTGGAGAATGAGGAGGCGGGTACACAAAATATTTATGTTTTCTTCTAGTAACATGATACCATTCCAAATATCGGAAAGAAAGGAGGTGATCATATTGGGCAACTGGCGGCAGCAGATCAAAGAAATCGTTAACCTCTCACCTCTCTCCTCTCTCCATCCCTACCAAAAGTACCCTCTCAGTCCCTGTATTTTCTTTTTTCATCACCATCAGCTAGAAAATTCAGATTGCATCTTGATTCTCTTTTGTTCTTTAAAGACCACACCCGGTCATTTACTAGAAGCTGGCTTTTCTACTGCAAAGTTTCCTGACTGTATATATACTCTTGTCTTTTTCCAGGTATTTATAATCTCTTATCTATATGGATGCATTTTTTTTAAATTTATTCACCCAACAGTTATTAATCACCTACCCATACTAGTTATGGGAGAAACACCATGATGAAAAAGGTGGACATGAAGAAGAAGACATGATTCTTCATCATTTTTATGTGTTATTAATAGTGTCATATGATTAAACAGTGATAAGTACGATGGTGAGGAAGAATAGAGTTTTATTGGAAGGCCCTAGAGGAGTCATTTGTTTTTAACTTTGGATATTGGGCTTCCTGAAAGAACAGTTCTAAACTAAAATCAGTACAAGAGGAGGGAGTTAGCTAGAGAGAATAAAAATACCTGGATGTAACAATGTTAAAAAAATCAACAAACTAAAATTCTTTTATATGTATTTTTTGTATATATTAAAAATAAACCACTTATAAGGAAAAAATTTAAATGGTAATATTTTCCTGGGGAGGTGTGTGTGTGTGATTTTATTTATATAATATATATGTATATGTGTGTATATACACATAATGATTATAGTCATTTGCTTCTTTAGTAATACAATAATATATATTTCTTTTGATTATATATTTCTAAATATACAAATATATTTATAATATTATATATTTTTTAAAGATGCAGGAAACTATCTGCTATTTAATATAGCTGGGATTATTTTTAATGTCTAGAAAGAATTTAGGAGGAAAATGAATGCAAATTATTTCCTTTCAGGGACAATTCAGAACCATATGGAAAATAAACAATGTAACTATGACAAAGTCCTTCTTGTGTTTGCTGACGAGTAAGAGAGCAGTGCCATATGCTTTCATGTACATAACCCCAGCAGGGCAGTGCCATATGTTCACACGTATGTCACCCTTCTTGGCCTTCTGTATAAGGCAGTGTCCCAAGGGGTGTGGTGAATAGGAAGAGAGAAAGCAGCCACAACATGAATATGAGGATGTGGTGTGTTTTCCCTGTTGACAGATTTTGTTAGACCATCACTTCAGTTGACAAGTACCCAGAACAGCTGCTTTACCCTGGAGCAAAGGTCTTTGTGATACCACAAAATCTCCCCCAATGAGTGAGACAGTGGAGGGAAGGTGATGTGCCCTTTGGGAGTGGACTTTTCCTCCCTACTGAGGCATGAGAAAAAGGCAGTAATTACCATCAAAGACTTTTTACAGGTTTTGTAATCACTCTCTCCTTTGCCATTCAGTTCTGATAAAATGGATGAACATCTATTTATATGTAACTGAAATCCTTATATTCAGAAGAGAGATTAAGAAATTTAAAGAACTCTATTGATCAAACTTTGTTTCATTATAATTTAGTGATTGCATACATATTTTTTTTAAAGATCAAACTAGGTATATATCAAGTCTGTACATATGTGATAGTTTGGATCATAATTATGCTCTATCATCTGACAAGCAGCAGAAATGGGAAAAGGTATTTAACAAACTCATTCATAAAGTGAATCTCCATGATTCACAGGCTCTACAGAGCATGCTGAAAAGCAGCATGGTTTTTCTCATCTTGAAAGCAGCCATTAGGAATAGGTGGATAGCATATTGTAGAGCTTATCTCAAAATGTTTGCTTTCTTAGCTATATTTCCTTTATAAAATTTTGTGAATATATGAACTAATCTGCATTTAATACACATTTGGCCCTTCTAAGGTTAATTCATTCATATACATTTAAAGAATTAATAAAATAATATCAATGTTTATATTTACCAATCTATGTACATGGAGAAAAGGTTAAATGGTTCATAAATCTAGTGTCTACTATTACATGTAATGAAACATAGTTATTTAACGTCATTTTTCATTGCTTTCCATGGCATTCCTGCTTCCATCAAAAAGATGTAAGATATACTAGTAATAAAGTTAATATCTGTGTTCAACAATTGAATTTCAGTTTTGTCTCCCAAGAGAAAAGTTTGAGTCTCAAAAGATTTTTCTCTTTGCTATTTTTAGACAAAAATAATTTGAGATACATATTTAGAAGAATCTTTTATTATTGAAAAATTCTGAGGAAGTGTATCAGGGCTTCTACCAGAAAAAAAAATAGGCAGTATTATTCCCTATTTTGCAGATGCAAAACCTGTCAGGAAAGTTTTGCAACTATTCTACATAGCTAGTAAATAAGTAGTAGCCAGATATAAACCCAGGTCCATTTGACTCCAAAACTGAGATTTACTTTTTCTCCACACTGTGTGGTATGTTAGGTTAATGAATCAATATTTCTCCATTTGTTCTCCCAGATAGACAAATGGATAATTCCAAGATGCATTCCAGAAGGCCGTTCAGAAGGTCTGAGGTATTGAGTCTTAGCCATCCGTAACTGTGGCCACCTTGATAATCAATGGTTGTGTTGTTTTTTTCTTCCTTCCCTTTTCACAACCAATGTCCTTCACTACTGTTACCTATGATCACTTCTCAAGTAAAGCAACTGCAAGCAAGTCTTAGTCTCAGGCTGCTGCCTTATATGTCTTCTCTTTTCTTTCTCATGCCCCATTTTCCTTCCAGTGCCTCTCAAATTATTGCCTTCCAAATCAACTACTTCCATTGGAATCATTGTCTCAGAGTCTGTTTGGGGGAACTCTAAAAATAAGTAAATTTTTGTTTTTGAAACTCCCTTTCTTCCATTTCTCTCCTCTTCCAATCTTCCTTGCCCCACCCCAATCCTTCTTGGCTTCCTTTTGTTTTTTAATAGATGCTCTGGGTTCTCATGGTCTCTCTATATTCCCTTTCTATCAAAACCTGTACTCATAAAAGGATATAGTAATTTGGTTTACTCTAGAAAGTAAATTACTGATAATACTTAAGAGGCTTGTGCCTCTTTGTAATATTTGCCCAGACTGTACCCAATGTTATGAAACTTTCAACCTAGAATTTTAGTTATTTTTAATACTGGGGATAGAAGACTGTTAAAGATTGGGGATGAATCCAGGAGTTTGTCTATAATCATGGTTAACAAGCAAATGGTGATATAGCCTGTTTTCTTGCAAAACTCTATGAGGTAATAGAAAACATTAATATGTATACAGCTTTCATCAATACTCACATACATACACTTTCATTTTTTGGCATTCAAAAATTCATACATAAACTCAAAATTTCATAAAATATATTTTTTCTTAAGCCCCCAGTACCATAGTTTTGCAGCTAACGTTGTATTTTTTTCTAAATGCTTATGGTTAGTTTTCATTAGGTAAAATCAGTTCCTTCATGGCACATGACCAACCATGAATCATAATATTATTTTTGAAAAAGGCAATATAAAGTACTGAGAAAAGAAAAGCAACTCACTCAGATGGACATAAAACAGAGTTCCTAACATACTCAATAAGATTTAATAGCAATAAAAAAGATTATCATAATTCACATGAAGAAATTCAGATGGCCAAGCTGATGCCACAATTTGTACACTGTGTCATAGCTTAATGCTGAGTAGTAAATATGGCATCAGCTTCACTGTTGGCAAAAGTATGAGAACATGGAAGAAGCTGCTAGATCACACAGCCTGTGATGTTTCTCCACTGAAGTCTGACTTGCTCAGATATCGCTGTGCCAGAGTAAACAGGAAATCACTCCAGACACATATCATTAGAGCATCCAGTTCCTAAAATGCCTAGCAAAGTTTAATAAACAAAAACAATGCTTTGATAGGTTCTATCCATTGAAAGTCAAAAAGGTTATGACAATCTCTCACTAATTTATATCTAGTCTCTCAATAAACTACATGGAAATCAATTTTCAAAGTCAGATTTTGCTCTTAGAGTTCAAAGAGATATATGATACAGATATTTATTGTAGAAACCAAGTTCAAAAGATGAAAAGGGGATTTAAAGTACCTTGAAGATCTACAGGTTCAAATTCTTAAGGTAATTTGCTGTAGCAAATGTAAGTTTTAATAAAATTAAATGCACATATGGCAAAGTTCAGAATATCGTCTGTATCTTCACTTTGACTCAGACAAGGAAAAGAAATACTAGAGGGCCAAAAATTTTCTCTGAATATTTGTTTCAGCCATCTGTCTTCCCTCCCTCTTCCCTCTTTCTTTCTTCTTTCTTTCTCTCTCTCTGCTTTCTTCCTTCCTTCCTTCCTTCAAATTCTCAGTTGTTTTCTGCTGACTCTCAAGATAAAAATCAACTAACACATAAAGTCAAAGAAAAAAAGTAAATCGCTTGGAATTCCACCACACAGAGTTTATTAATCTAATACATGAGTGATCAAACATCTAGAACAATTACTATGTATACACAAATGGGTCTATACAGAATTTTACAGGTATAACACAATACCTCTCATTCCATAACTATTTTTAGCCAAAAATGTACACTGGACATTATTCCATGATACACATAATTATGAATATAGGATATCACCTTAATAACTGCTTGCATTTTACTCTATGTCTACTCCGTAATTGACGTCATTGGGTTTCTATTAGACTTTAAAATTATTTTCAGTTTTCACATCTATAAAAATTCTGCCGTTGCTAATACTTCCATGTTTTTGAATTTTCATTAGGAAAAATTCATGGAATAGTGCAAGTTCTAAGAATATGTTCATTTTGCATTTAGATATTTGTGATTATAGTGATTTCTGGATAAGTTGTAACAATTTAAACTTTGTAGGTGCAATTCCCAGCCGGCAACACTAAAAAGAGCAAAGGAAATAGCCCTCTCTTGTAACTGCATTTGTTGCTAAATCTTCTTTGTTTCATGTTTGGAAACACCAAAAAATCCCTTCCTCAAAATTTTTTTGCTCATATTCTAATCCAGGCCACAGTAATCTTTCAGTTTAAAAATTTAAGTATCCCATCATCAAAGTGAACTTTTGCCGTCAACCTGTCAAAGCAAATTTCAGTGTCATTGTCAAAAACCTCAAATAATGTATGATAAGACTATATGTCATATGAGATACTCTCTTAAGACAAAGTTCAGGTCCACGGAATTTAATGAAAGTAGTAATACCAGCTGACCTCATTTTTATCTTGAGTTTTTACTGCCCCTGGTAATACTGGTGATTAAATCCAATACCATCAGCTTAGCCTAGGTGGTAAGAGCCAGACCATGCATTAGGCTTCCTAGGTTAGAATCTAGACTCCTGGCTGGGCACAGTGGCTCACACCTGTAATCCTACCACTCTGGGAGGCTGAGGCGGGTGGATCACTCAAGGTCAGGAGTTTGAGACCAGCCTGAGCAAGAGCAAGACCCCCATCT
The DNA here is from genome assembly GCA_004363605.1 of Indri indri. Taxonomy (NCBI): domain Eukaryota; kingdom Metazoa; phylum Chordata; class Mammalia; order Primates; family Indriidae; genus Indri; species Indri indri. Next base: position 17,847 of record RJWJ010014943.1, on the reverse strand, counting down.
CTACTAAAAATAGAAAGAAATTATCTGGACAACTGAAAATATATATGTAGAAAAAATTAGCCAGGCATGGTGGTGCGTGCCTGTAGTCTCAGCTATTCAGGAGGCTGAGGCAGGAAGATTGCTCGAGCCCAGGAGTTTGAGTTTGCTGTGAGCTAGGCTGAAGCCATGGCACTCTAGCCCGGGCAACAGAGACTCTATCTCAAAAAAAAAAAAAAAAAAAAAAAAGAGAATCTAGCCTCCCTCACTAATCAGCTGGCAGACTTTGGCCATCAGTTAGCCTCTCAGTTGCTCAGTTCCTCAATAGGGATTATATTATGTACTTAATATTGTTTTATTAGATTTACTAAATTAATCCACAGAAAATACTTAGAACAGTGCCAATCATACAGTTAGTGCTAAGTAACTAAATGTTACGTCAAATAATTAATGTTATTTTACCTAAATTGTTGATATTTCTCATAACTTTGATTTCTATAAAATAGTTGTGAAATGTATAGGTCATGGACCCTTAAATAAAAAAGTCTTTAGTATTATAATTTAGAGATAATCAGTATTTTTTCTGTGTTTTTAGACATTTCTGAATTTTACAAATTATTTATGAAATTATGATAATGGCTCTCTGACAGACCCCTACAGAAGTATAATTTCTTAGACTTTTTTCTAAATCCAGTTATCACCTAAATTTGAATATTAGTATTCCTCACAATTTATTTGTGTGATTCTTTACTTATTATCTCAGTTATCCATTGCTAAGTAGCAAACCTCGAAACCTGTTGGCTGAAAACAATTTATTATTTCTCATATTCACATGGGTTAGCAATCTCTTCTGCTAGTCTTTTCTGGAATCATTCATGACTGTCATCTGACAGCTCAACTGTGGTGGGAGGATCCCAGATGGTCACACTCACATATCTGATGCTACAAGTGGAGTTTCTGAAATTGCTGGAGACTGGCAGTTTTTCTCTTTCCTCTCTTTCTTTTCCTATCATCCTCCAGGTCCTCTTTTCCATGTGGCCTCTCATTATCTCTAGGTAGTTTCAGTCACTTCTGCAACATTTTATTCATTAAAACAGTCGCAAGGCCAGCCCAAATTCAAGGGGAGGGAAATAGGTTCTACCTCTTGATAGGAATGGTAAAGTCGTATTAGAAAGGAGCATGGTAGGAATTGTTACTGCCATTGTTGAAACAATCTAACACAAACTGCCTTTTGGGCACAGCAACACGCAACCTTTCTGATTGCAAAATACCCTCTCTTCCTTCAATATACTGTCTCCAATCACTTTTACCCAATTATGGAATTAAGCTCAATGGTTAGACTCCTGGGCCCTGAATCAGGTCTGAATGTGGATGAGCACCCGCAGGTACTGTTCCTCACTGTGGCTCCTCCTTTTGACCTAGAGACCTGTGAAATTAAAAGTCAATTGATCTGCCTCTCACACACCCAACATGCAATGAGAAACACAAAGAATATAACCTCAATAGCATTCCATTCAAAAAAGGAAGAAATAAAAGTCACATAGTAACCACTTATTCATAGCAATTCTGACACCCAGATAAGCACATGTTTTCAGGTTTCCCTACTCCAAAGGCTACATTCTCTTTCCTCCAACCTATTTCCAGCCACCACTGGAAACAGCCCTCCACTTGCAGTTCTCCGTGCCTGGGAAACTCTAGATCTTTATATGAATGGCTCCTCTTATTTTAGTCTTGGGTCAAATGTTACCTATGCTTAGAGGCCAACACTGACAACCATATCTAGGGTTGATCAGCCCTTTGCGTATTTCCTTCATAGAACTTACTGCATTCTGTAATGTTTTCCATGTTGATTTATTTACTTAAATATTCTTCTCTCCACTATTAGAAAAACTCATAAGGGCACTGATGTTTCTTTCTTATTCTTATATTATTTCCGAAGCCTAACACAGAGAATATCACTTGACAGATGATCAATAAATATTTGCTAATTGAATGAGTGAATAAGCCCTCACAGCCAACTTGTAAAATAGATACTTCCCTGTTTTAAATTTAAAGAAACTGAGCAAGGCCTAAATAGTAAGTAACTTGCCAAAAGTCGCACATATTTAGTCAAGAGCAGAATCTAAATTCATCCCGCAATCATGTTACTCCAATTTCCCATTCTTTATAAATAGAAAAAAAAGTGCATGTCCTTCAGAAGGTTGACATTGTTTCAGAATCTTCCCTTCTTGCATCACTTCACCATTTCATGTAACTTCAGGTCGTATTATATCAGAAAACTCAAGAAGAATGCCAGTGACTTTCACCTGTCTTCCTTTCTGGTTATAACTTTTGCAGACACTGTGTATTATTTAATAAGTAGGCAAATGGAAACTGGCAGATGAACCTACCCCATGATGAGGAAAAAGAGAGTAAACACATGTTCTTTGCTTAACTTCCAAAGGATTGGAGTCAATCTGTGTATTCCTCTTGGAAAGAGTATCTTTCTTTATTCTTTCTGATTACCTTTAGAGAATGTTCATTCATTTATGTAATATCTCTATTTTGATTTCCAAGCATATGCTGCCACAAGGTATAAAGAAGAACAAGAACAATTTCAAATGTGAAAACAAAATTTTATATTAGTCTTTCCTTAGAGGTGCAGCATTTTTTAAAAAAATCAATATTGAAGCATCATTAATTAGCAAAATTTCAAAAAGATTTTGAAAATTAAAATTCCATCTTCTCAGGATTATCTGAATTTTCAAAGGTAAATAACCTCAGTTAAACACACACACACACACACACACACACACACACAGACACACATCTTTTTATCAATGCAGAAAAGGCAATGCAAATATATTCAAATCTATTCTCATCATTAGTAAGTATGAATGAGTACCTACTATGATCCTAGCACTGAACTTGGTGATTCTTATTGTTTGCTTAACTTGGCAACAAATTCTGCATATAGTTATCTGCAGTCCTATTTTACAAAGGACCCTGTGTCTCAAGAGCTATTAAATGTTAGCAATTCTAACCTAGTTTTGTATTTTTTCTGATATAAATACATACCAGCTCCAGTAGAGAAGAAGATCAAACCTTTATTTGCAATGTGTTGTTTTTTTCCTCCTCCTTCTTTTCCTCCTCCTTCTTCTTCACTTTCTTTTTCCCTTCTTTGTTTTTTTCTTCTTGAAGAAGGTAGTAACAAAATCCACTCTCCATAAAGTAAGTTTAGGATAATTATTCATTAGATAATAAAATTATTTAATTAATGCTTGCCATAAATATTGATGGCTAAATGTTTATTAGATAACCTAAACAATAAACATATAATTTTACAGAAATAATAACTCTTTTTTTCTATTCAATCTAAATATGGGGAGCATTTCCACCATTAATATAAACTTACCAGATAGGTGCTTTTAGCAACAATTCATAGAATCACCAACTCAAATTGCTTTTGTAAATGAAGGGAAATATATTATCACATACCAGAATGTCCACAGGCTGGTTGGCAATGGAGCTGCAGGCATGGTACAATCCACTAGTCAAAGTTATTATGAAGAAATACTGGCAAATTATTTTGCTCTGATGTAAATTGAAATGTTATAATTTAGTTTGAATAATTTCTATGCACTGTGACTATACATTTTTTTGAGAGTTTCTTGGATTTTATTTTATTTTGTTGTATTTTTATTTCAGCATATTATGAGGGTACAAACGTTTTGGTTACATTTTATGTCTTTGCCTCTCCCAAGTGAGGGTTAGAGGCATGCCCTTCCCTTCTACGATGCTCACCATGTCCATTAGTTGTAAGTTTACCCCCCAACCCCCTAATCCTTGGAGAATATTACTACCTGTTACTCGATTATAAGAAACAACAGTGATCTAGCACCTCTTATATTTTCCTGGATTGAGCTTGAGCCCATTATCCGAAGTGAGGTATCACAAGATTGGAAGAATGGGCTCCATTTGTACTCGCCATCAAATTGGCACTAACTGATCGACACTATGGTGCTCACACGGTAGTGACTATACATTTAGGAAGATCATTCCTAAATATACCCTCTTAGCTGTATCACTGAGTATTGATATGACATTTGACAATTTGCATAAACTTTCTGCCCCTTATATTTCTCATCTGTAAATACTAATTATACTTGTGATATAGATTATTGTGAGTGATTCATAAGATAATCTATGAAGAGTGTTTATCACACTTTCTAGAAAATTCTGAACAGGAAATAATGTGTATTATCATAATAATAGCTACCACTTCATTTCTGAAAATGACTTTATTAAGGTAAATTTTGTACATACAAAAATTTACCTATTTCAAGTGATTCAATGGTTTTTAGTAACTTTACTGAGTGTAACGATCACCATAGTCCATTCAATTTTAAAACTGTTACCTGAAAGTTTTTAATTCACTTTAAAAATCTGTAAAAAGAAAAAAATAGGATGATTGTCAACATTAAATGATGTGTATATGTATGTTTATATATAGTTAAATCAGTAGATAGATAACATACATAAATGTTACCCAGTACATAGAAAGAATTACGTAAAGTTTAGTCTTTCTCTGCCATATCTGAATTGAATTTGTGAAACAATCACTAGTTCCTTCAATAATTTAGGAATTAGCCTTTCTCTATTCCACAAAATTATAAATATAGTTTTCACTAAGATATATTCAAAATTATGGCTGCGTATGCATGCGTACATGTATATTTGTGTGTGTTTGTGGTAACAGCAGCCAATATTTCTTTCCAAAGTGAAATAATATATTTCATGTAGGAGATGCCTGGCTTTGTACTGTTTTCATTTCAGAAGAGCCTGAAAATGTTTATTATTTCTCCCTCTGCTCTGTGTGCACTTATCTATTAATAGTCAAAAACATAAATAATTCTGAGAGGTGGGTATATAAGAAACAGAAGAAATTTACATTTTAAGTTTGACATGCACATATTTATTTATTTATTTAATTTTAAAGAGATTTAGTCTGAGCCAAATCTGAGGACCATGACCCAGTGCATGTCCAAGAAGCCTTGAGCAAGTGAACTTCATTTATTATATACAATCATATGTTAATATTATTTATTATCAAATTATTACATTATATATATATATATAATATATTATTGGGAAAATTAAGCAAACAAAATTGGAAAAGTATCTATCCGGGACCCAAAATTTACAAAAAACTCTCTAAAATACAGCTGTTTACTCAGTTTTCCAAGGTTAATAACTCCATTTTATGAGACATGATTGCTCTTTTATACTGTTATTATTGATATAAGAATGTCAGAAAAAAGAGAACATTCAGAATCTTGTTTTCTGTAAATAATACAAAATATAAGTCCTGAAAAATAAAAAATATAATAATAAAACAAGTGGAAATTAGTTTTATTACCACCACCAGCCACCAGAACTCATTAGAGTACAATTTTACCACCTATTTAAAGCTTTCTTTGAGTTTTCTTTTCCTGTGTTTTAAATTTCTTTTGCTACTGTGGTCAGTCACTAGTCATATTTCAGATTATCTGGTTCCAGCAAGGATTCTAATTATAACCTACAGAATGCTAAGTAAATACTAATTACACACTAAGGGCCAAGTTCTTCCCTTGAATTTAAAAAAAGAATTTACAATTACTTCAATTAAACTAGACCATCTAACAGATTTATTACCAAAAATTTTTCACAGAGAGTCATACAGACACAAGATGATATAACTGTCCAGGGAAATAAAACATTTAGCTCATTATAATTTGAACTGGGTATTAGGTGTCACCAAAAATATTTAATGAGCATCTTTTTATTTCATATTGAGCCTCTCAAGTCTAAAATTCAAAGGTAAATGAGATTTACTCATAAAGATCAAAATATCGTTAAGTGTCAATATTTTTGTTTTGGGAATATTTCCTCTTTTTTTTTCACACCTTGAGATTCCTTCAGAATTCCTTTAGGATGAGAGATGAATTCCATAAACAGAAAGGGGAGAAAAATTTTACCAAGTGAAGTCAGCCTTTTCATTGGTAACCCTGGAAAAGCATGTTTTGAAGGAGATGTAACAGCAAATATCTTGGAATGCTAGCAAATAAAGTTTAAGTATCCGCTTGTTGATAGTGATCTCCCAGGAGGAAATTGATGTAATAAAACTGTTTTGTTTTGTTTTGCTTTGTTTTTATACACAAAAGTTTCACATAGAATGAGAGATTCTCTCTTTTCCCCACAAAATTTAAAAATTTAAAAAGAATGAAATCCAAGAGAAGTGAAAACACGAATACACAAAAACATGCATGCTGATGCTCGTAGCATTAATCATAACAGTCAAAAGACAAAAACAACCCAAATGTCCATCAACTAATGAATGAACAAAATGTGGTTTATCCATACAAGGGACTGTTACTGATGCATGCTATCTTGAAAACATTACTTGAAGTGAAAGAAACCAGTTACAAAGACCACATAAATGATTACAATAATCTGAAAGTTCAGAATAGGGAAATCTGTAGAGACAGGAAGTATAGCATATTAGAGGTTGCTTAGGGCTGGTGAGTGGGGATGTGTGACAGGTGATAAAAGCTAAAGGGAATGGGTTTTTCTTTTTGGTAATGAAAATAAAATATGCTGTGGAGACAACTGCGCATATCTGTGAATATACTAGAAACCGTTAAATTATTAAATTACACACTTTGAATAGGTGAATTGCATGTTATGTGAATTATATCTTAATAAAGCTGCTAACGAAATAAAAAGAGAATGAGAAAAGAGAAAGTTACGTAACAGCAGTCTAATCCAAGTCTGATATATGGGAATGTCTCAGAAGATTGAATGAATATAGCACTAGAGATTTTGTGCGTGTGTGTGTTTGTGTGTTTAATTGTTGTTTTCCAGAAGTCTAATATTTTGAATTATTATTTTAATATACAGTTCATATTTTATAGTTGTCTATTTTTAGCCTAAAATCCATTGAAAAATGACTTTAGATGTTGAATTACATAAAAATGACCTAAAATCTATTTCATGCATAAATACTATTTGTCGACAAGTTTTGCATTCCTTGTAATAAATTATCAGAATCTGATGCTCTGATCAGTTACACCATACCATGCTATTTAAAGCTTGCGGCCCAGCAGGGATTTTTTTTTTAATTTAGTGTAATTTTAAACATTATAAAAATAGCTCTCTTGCAGCTCCCCTGCTGTGTCTCAGATTGTTGCCAAGGCTTTTTGTAATATGTTCTCACTAGAGTAACATCCTTCTATAAATATTGCATCCTTGATTCTAATGTCACCCAAAATAGCAACCTGATATGAAGGATACAGAGAGAAGAAATATAAAGAAATGAACTATGATTTAATTTTCTTTTTCTTTTTGTTTTATAATCATTACAACTTCCATATCATCATGTCTTCCCACTCATCTGCATACTTTCCACATGTTAAAGTCTTCCTTGGATCTCGGATATTTTTTTTCAAGCCCAGAAGACTTTCCCTTAGAAAATTAAGCTCAGTTGGATAACTGGTGTGTCATATGAAGAGAAAGTCATTGAACTTTGTTAAGTACTTTGTAAAAGCCCTACCAACCAAGTCTCAACTGGTTGCAGATTTCTCATGTCAATGATCCATTCTATGAAGTAATTTCTTCACCGTACATGTTTCAAAGTCAGAGACTAAAAATTGCTTTGGATATAGCTGGAATCATGATGTTGTTGAAACCATGCGGGGGTTCCGGCCTAACAGTTGCTTATTGCACAGAGATCCAATTATTGAGACAAGGAGGACTGCCAAGGAAGAAAGGAATTTTTAATAAGACAGAGCTCTTGTTGGGAGAAGAGAGAAGCTGCCTTAAATCCTATCTCCAACTAAGGACTAATGGAGATCATGGGCTTTTAAAGGAAGCACCGCGTGCCTTGAGGCAGGTCATGGTGTAACTAACAAGGGGCTACATGCACTGGGACAGGTTGTGGGGGATGGCGAATCTTGGCTCAGCAAGTCCGACCAGGGGCCTTCAGAATCTCAGCTCCTTTGTCTTGCAGAAAATCCATTTGTGGGAAACAACTGAAAAGGTCAGTAGTTAGCTAAGGGAAAGGATTATGTAGGGGTCATTGGAATTTTTTCAATGAGGGCAGGTTACAATGACATGAATTCTAAAGAGAATGGAGTTGACATAGTGTGCTTTACTTTTTTTTTGTTTGTTTGTTTTCCTGAGACAGAGTCTCACTCTGCTGCCCGGGCTAGAGTGCCGTGGCATCATCCTAGCTCACAGTAACCTCAAACTCTTGGCCTCAAGCAATCCTCCTGCCTAAGCCTCCCAAGTAGCTGGGACTACAGGCATGTGCCACCATGCCCAGCTAATTTTTTCTCTCTATATATATACACACATATATATTTTTATATATATATATATTATATGTATATATTATATATATATATATTTAGTTGTCCAGCTAATTTCTTTCTATTTTTTTTAGTAGAGACGGGGTCTTGCTGTTGCTCAGGCTAGTCTCAAACTCCTGAGCTCAAACGATCCGCCCACCTCGGCCTCCCAGAGTGCTGGGATTACAGGTGTGCGCCACCACGCTTGGTCCTTTCCTTTTTATTTAATCTAAAATGTTAATCTTTTATGTATTATGAGGAAAATTTATTTCATATGTAACTAATCATCAATCGTATTTCATCCATCAAACTATATTTGAAAGAATCTACTTGAGGTTCTAATTCAAATAGCTTTTGAAATGGACTTTGAAAATTGTTTTTCAGTAAGCTATTAAGATTTTGTTCTTGAAAAAGAGGAAGACATTATTCTGGGCCCAGTGTAACAAAACGCATGTAACCTCAACATTTGTACCCCCATAATATTTTGAAATTAAAAAAAAAAAGTAATTGACTAGAGTTTTATATTATTTTCTAATGATTACCTTCTGTCTATAAAACTTTCAGAATTACAAAAAAAAAAAAAAGACTCCGATTCTACTTGAAATACTAAACCCCAAGTGCTCAATAATTCCTACATCTCATAAAACCAATTTGAGCATCCCATTTTAATAAACTGGCTCTTTGGAACAGACCTAAGCATATGTGGCTATGGTAGCTGCCAACTTTTGTATCATAAGAGTTTCGTAGTAACTGCAGACTGACTTTTAATTCCTGGATAATAATATACTGTTCATGTCAGCTTGATTATGTCAGATATCTAGATCAAAATTATTTCACTCAAGGTCTTAATGTAGGCATTTTTTAGCCCCTAGCAACTCATCAGCAAAGTTAACCCCCAATAATGCAGCCAGAAAATTAGATTACACCATCGATAATGTATAACATTAGATTTAATCCTGTTATCAATTGTGTACACTTGTTTGAAACCCCATCAACACCATCCTCCTACACCTTATGAAGTAAAAACTACAAAAGAATGGCAACAATTAAAGTGCAGGAAAAGAAGCAGATGAGGCAGGAAGGAAATGGGGGACTGTTGAAAATAAGTTTGATATTTTAAAAAACTACAGCTGTAGGTATGGAAATAATCTAGAACCACAAGTTGTAGATATGTTATCCACTAAAGAAAATCTGAGAATAGATAACTTACTCATGGAAAGTAAGGAAGAATGTTTCATGGTTAAGACATAATTCATCTCTGAAGGAGCTAATCTAATCTAGCACTTAAAAGCAGCAAACTCAGTTTCTTGTATTTGTCCATACCACATTGCTACTTTCTTGCTCAAATGACCATCCCCATATATCTGCAAGGGTATTAAATCTTATGACATTAAAGTACTATTTTTGTGTTTGTTTGTTTGTTTGTTTCCTTTCTTTTGGGCCCTTATTGTTTTGTTGAACTCATCTTCTACTATTTACTAATGTAGCCACCTGTAACTCTCATCTCTGAATGCTCCTTAGTTCTGGTAACAGACACTTCCTCTGCATTTCTACGCTCTGTGGGACCTACACTGTAGAGGCATCCTGGCCACCCCCTTGCATATATGGAATTGAACATGGTTTTGAAAATCTACCATGACTTCCATGTTAGTATCAATATCTCGAGGATTAACCTAATTCCAAAAGCTACCTTCAACTTTTACTGCTGGAATAGTTAAGTAAATGTCGAAAGTATGGGGGAAAGACTAATGCTATGGAGATTACGTTTAAGTTTCCTTACAATTTTTGTGAAGAGTGATACTTTAGAAAAATAATCTGTACTTAGAGAAACTTTATCTCTCAGAGTTATTGTTTATAGATATGAAAATGTTTGAAATTGTAAAATATGAGTTATAGAAATTTAAGATACATTTTGGATGTAATTGGTTTTGTTTACATAATGTGTGCAAAAGTGTCTTAGGCCAGTTTCCCCAAATCCTGAGGCAAAATCCGCATGCTTTTATGGGGAAGTTATAACCTCAGGGAAACAAAGATGGAGAAAAAGGACAATGAAGAAAAACAAATACAAAATGAAACTTTAAGAAGCTGACCACGGCTTCCACCAAAAGCACAGTTGTCTGCTTCATCAAACTCATGTCTCTATTAAGGTGGTGTGGAAAAGCTGGTCCTCATAAGGTCTTGTTAGGAAGGAAGGATGGGCACCATTATGTTACCGGCGTCATGGGGATATGGAGGCACCATCCACTTAGAGCAGCAATATCATCTTCTTTGATGTGACTCATTCATGTGCAGGGCATGCCAGCAAGTGGCCATGAGCCAGTAACACTACTAACCTTCCTAAAGCTTGAAGTTTTGATGCAACAGGGAAGCATGGAGGCTAGAGCCAAGGCACTCCAAGGACACGACGTGAGAGACATGGAGGAGATGCTGCAGCAGGCCCAATAGACTGAGAAGGCAGAATGAACACACAAAAGTTAGCTGTATTTCTATACAGTAACAATGAACAACCTGAAAAAGAAAATATACAAAAACAATTCCATTTACCATAGCAACAAAAAGAATAAAGTATTAATACTTAGGAATTAACTTGAACGAGGAGTGAAATAGTTATACAATGAAAACTGCAGAACAGGACAGTCTTTTCAACAAATGGTGGGAAAACTGGACAGCAACATGCAAAAGAAGTTGGGCGTAACACTGCATATAAAAATTAACTTAAATGCATTAAAGACCAAAGTGTAAGACCTAAAACTATAAAAGTCTTAGAAGAAAATACAGGGTAAAAACTCCACAAAATTTCACTTTTGCAATGGATTTATTGGATATGACACCAAAGGCACAGGCAGCAAAAGAAAAAACAGATAAATTTGACTTTTTGAAAATTAAAAAACAATTGTGGATCAAAAGATGATGTCAACAGAGTAAAAGGGCAGCCCATGGAACAAGAATTTATATCTCTGGTACGGGATTAATATCCATAATATATAGAGGACACCTAAAACTCAACAACAAAAGGTCAAACAACCTGATTTAAAAATGGACAAAGTATTTTAATTGACATTTTTCAAGAAGATATACAAATGACCAACAAGCACATGAAAAGATGACAAACATCACTAATCACTGGGGAAATGAAAATTAAAACTGTGGTGAGATATCACCTCACACTCATTATGATCATTATTTTGAAAAAACAGAAAATAACAAGTGTTGACAAGGATGTGGAGAAATTGGAGTCCTTGTGCACCTGTGGTTAAAATGTAAAATGGTACAGCCATGGTGGTTCCTCAAAAAATTAAAAATATAATTGCTACATGACCCAGAAATTCCACTTCTGGGTATATACCCAGAAGAATTGAAAGCAAGGTCTTGAAGAGATATATGTAAACTCATGTACTATTTGCAGTAGTTAAATGTGGAAGCAACTTAAGTATCTATCAACAGATGAAAAGATAAGCAAAATGTGATATAACATATAATGAAATATAATTATGGAATTAAAAAGCAAGGAAATTCTGATATATGCTATAACATGGATGAAACTTGAGGACATTATGCTAAGTAAAATAAGCCAGTCACTAAAAGACAAATAGTGTATGATTCTACTGGTGTGATGTACTTAAAGGAGTTAAAACTACAGAGACAGAGAGTAGAAGGGTGGTTTCCAGGAGATGGGAGGAGATGGAAATGAGGAGTCATTATGGTTATTGAGTTACAGTATTACCAGATGAAATTAGTTATGGAGATGGATGGTGGTGATAGTTGCACAATATTACAAATATATTTTACACCATTGAACTGTACACTTAAAAACGTTCAATTTTATGTTATGTGTATTTAACCACTATAAAAAAAAAGAAAAACAAGATAAGCTAGAGGTTCTCGGGGCTGACTGTGGGGCAGAGGTGGACTACATGGGGCGTGATGATGGATGTGTTCTGTATCTTGATTTTAGTGGCATTTATACAACTTTATGTGTTTGTCAAATTTTACATTAAAACAATGAGTTTGCTATCTGTAAATTATTTATCGATAAAACTGACTAGAAAATTTAAAAAATACAACCTTCAAATTAAAAAAAAAAAAATTACGTCGACCACCCCACAAAATTGCAACCTCCACTGCCCTCCACTGTCACCAGCATTCCCAATCCACCTTCCCAGCTTCCCTTTTTGTCATGACACTTACTACTCTCCATTTCAATGAATGATTTGCTTACATATCATGTTTATTGTTTATTGCCTACCTAACCCACTATACTAAAAATCCTCAAGGGAATGGATTTTTATCTCTTGTTGACTGAATAGTCCAAGAAACCATGGTAGTGTCTTTAACATAGTAGACATTCAATAAATATTCATTAATTTATAAATTACTGTGAAGAAAAAATACGTTATATAAACCCAGAATTATTTTCAGACAAAAGTAGAAGAAAACCCTACCTAGAATGAGTACCAGAAAATGGGGATTCAGCTGGATGTGGTGACTCACACCTATAATTTCAGCACTTTGGTAGGTTGAAGCAGGAGGATTGATTGAGCCAGGAGTTCGAGACCAGCCTGGACTGCATAGCAGGACCCTGTCTCTACAAAAAATAAAAATATTAGCTGGATGTGGTGGCTCCTGCCTGTAGCCCTAATTACTCAGGAGGCTGAGGTGGGAGGATTGCTAGAACCCAAGAGTTTGAGTCTGTGGTGAACTATGATCACACCACTGCACTCCAGCCTGGGTGACAGAGCAAGATCCTGTCTCAAAAAAAAAAAAAAAAAAAAAATGTGGAGTCATTTGCTCACATGGCAGAAAAATCCAAAATAGGCCTAGCTTCACGTACAGCTTAAGGAGGACTATGAAAGCTGTCACCAGACTCTGTTTCTTTCTATCAGTGTTTTGATCCATTCTTTTCCTCCATTTTTCACAGTTCTAAATTGGCTGCAATAGCACCTCACGACTTCCCAGATCACTCTGTTGTGAAAGAGAAAATACTTCTTCCCTGATACTCGATTAGTGGTGATTTGGGCTTGATCCTGTCCTTTGGGGCCAGGACACTGAAATGTGTCAATGACCAGAGGCCTTGTCCACATATCCCACATGTAAGGGAGAAGGCAGCATCATCCTAAATGCAGGGGTTGAGAGTGGTGCTTTAGAAACTTGTATATTGCAAATATTTTAAATAAAGTAATGATTAAGAATATGACAATATGAAAGTCACCTCCCTAGTTAAACACAGATTATTTCAGAGACTGAGCAGAAATAACTCTGAAAAATGGTTTGCAAATAGGGTAGCTTCAGCCAGCCCAAACCTACCCTACCCTGGAGGTCTCACATTTGATCCATAATGTCACCTCATATATGTGTTTTTAAAAGCATCATGCATGCACTAAAAAATGCAAAAGAAATTGTAAGAGAGCATAAGATTAACAATTACGAAGCCAAAAAAAATTCTATCCATCCCAGTAGTCTCAGTATAAAAATAAAAAGAATTTTTATAGGTTATTCTTTGCATTCTGAAGTATACATATATATATCCAAATATACTGGCTTATATTTATTTCCATCAAGCTCTAAGGCCTTCTGATAATTTTCAATCTAGTGTTTATAAAAAAGAACTCCTAATTTAATTTTTAAATATATATTAAATGCTTAAAGTAAAAAAAAAAATGAAATATGACTTAACCTTTCCCCAATTCAGATTTAGGTCATTTATTATATTTGCCTTTCCTAATAAAGACCTTAAACCATTTTTGGAATAAAGCAAGTTTAAATAGTATGGACAATACTTAATTTCCTGACATGACTCCCCATTCTTCTTCAGGTTTTGTCCCTTCTGAATGTTCACAAGTAAATGTGCATGCACGGTTGGAATTTCACCTAATGGTATTCTATTTTAAGTCTACATAACCAGGAACAGATTGCATCTAAACACAGAGAGAGAACAGCTCTATTATATTTTCTTTAGCTTTAAAACTACCAATCACATTAGTCTTGTAGATCAATATATTTATCTTAAAGTAATATCATATGTCAGCTAAAGAGTCTTTTCCTATATAATTATCACATAATAATCAGTTAAATGAGTATTAATTATTTTGGCATTATCTCCCACGAAGTGAACACTTAAATAGAAGCCTGTGTTAAACTTATTGCCCTTGTTAAAGAGCAGTTCTCTGTATCTCTCAGTCATAGCACGTTAGCCTTGGAAGGGACCCCCGGATCATCTAGTTGGAAGTTATTCATTTGACAGGTAAGTTGTACTCACCTCTAACAGAATTGCCACTAGAAGCCAATTCTCATGATTCAATGCAATGGTACAATAACTCATATTTCTTTTCATTCTTATATTCCATCATCTTATAAATACATGTAAAACCTATAATGTATGTTCAAATCTTTCTTTAAATTTGGTTAATAGTTTAAAAGCAAAAGTTTCTACTTGATTGATATGTAATTTAATATAACTCAGGGTTTTTCTAGGCCTTTCTGGACCACGTATTTTAATGAGACATGTTGCCATGTGTATAACATTGGACTTTCAAGTACCCTAAAATCTCACCCAGTTATTACTGGGACTCCCTGGGGTGTTACCTACAGGTTGTTGAGTGTTTATACACCCACAGATTGTGAGTATCCCAGAGTGAAGACCACTGTGCTACATCACTCCCCAACACACAGACATGATACGTACTTTACCTACTATCAGTAGGCTTAGAATTTTTAATTGAATAAATATTCAAATTTCCTTTTATTATGCCTGTGTAAACATTGCACACTAGAAGCATGTAGCATATAATGATGCTAAGTTCTTTTCTGTACTAATTTGCTTGGCATCTGATTTTTTCAAAAATATTTTTTTACTGAAGAATAAACATACAAAAGTTATGGCAATTGTATATGAATTTTTGCAAAATGAATGTACTTGAAAATTCAGAATTTAAATCCATAATTATAATATTACTAGGCACCCAAGAAGACCCTTTGGCTGCCTTCCGGTCATTACTACTCCAGAGATAGTAATCACTGTCCTGACTTTTAACACCATTAATTAATTTGCCTATTTTCTTTTTTTAATTTACACAAACAGATTATATAAACATTCTTCTGTCTGTGGCTCTTCTCACTCAACATTACCTATGTGGATTCATTTTCTGTATAGCATTCCATCACATGCAAATACCACAATTTATTCATTCTACTGTTGATGAACATGTGAATTATTTTTAAAAAGCTTTAGGCTATAGCAAATAATGCTTTTCTGTTGGCTGTACAGATAGATGAAAAATGGCTGTGGTCATAGGGTGTGTGTATGCTTGGCTTTATAAACACTACCAAACAGTTTTCCAAGTGGCTGTACCTGTCTATTTTATTATCTATTTATTTATTTTTAATTGATAAATAATAATTATAAATATTTATGGGATATAATAGGATGTTATGATACATGTATGCATTGTAGAATGGTTAAATCAGGATAGTAAACATATCCATTCACTTCATCTATTTATACTTTCTTTACAGTGAGAACATTTAAAAGCTACTCTTTTAGCAATTTTAAAATATACAATATATTATTATTAACAATAGCCATCGTGCTGTGCGATAAATCACTAGAACATATTCCTCCTGTCTAACTGAAACTTCATACTCTTTGACTAACATCTCCTTCCCTGTCTTCCTCCCCACTCCTGAGCAGCCATTGACAGCCTCTCGGAACCACCATTCTCCTCTCTACTTACATGAGTTCAACTTTTTTAGATTCCACATATAAGTGAGATCGTGCAGTATTTTTGTTTCTTTGCCTGGATTATTTTAATCAGCATAATCTTCTCTAGATTCATCTATGCTGTCAAAAATGACAGAATTTTCATCTTTTTTAAGGCTGAATAGTATTCCACTCTATACAGGGCTGTCTGGAAAGTTTCTAGCCATTGTTAATATAATGAGAACAGCTACATGGCTGGATACTTTCCGGACAGCCCTCGTATATACTACATTTTCTTTTTTTTTTTTTTAATTTCAGAATTTTACGAAGTACATACATTTTGGTTACATAATTTGCTTTTGTACAATAAGAGTCAAAGTTATAATATAAGTGCTCCCTTTAGCCTGTTAGTGTGCATTATATTCGTTAGGTGCGAATTTACCCATCTCCTCCTCCCTGCTCCCACCTATTTGATTTCCCTTGAATTTTACTTCCATATGTGCACGTAAGTGTTGATTGATTAGTTCCAATTTAGTATTGAGTATATGTGGTGTTTGTTTTTCCATTCTTGTGATACTTCACTAAGAATAATGGCCTCCAGTTACATCCAGGTTGCTACAAAAAGTTGGTTCTTTGAAAAGATCCATTTTTATACTACATTTTCTGTACCCATTCATCCACCAATGGGCACCTATGTTATTTCTGTATCTTGGCTGTACCAACTTAGCCTTCATTTAGCAAAATACAGGAGTGTTGATTGTAACATACACTCACCAACAATTATTGGTATTTTTCTGGCTTTTGTATTTTACCCATTCTGGTACATTTATATATGTATTTAATTGTAGTTTTGATGGTGTGTTTTTGTTTTGTCTTTTGTTTTGTAGAGTATTAGATTTTATTCATTCAAAACAACAGAATACAGTAAATCAAGGCAAACATTTGCATGCCCTACAAAAACCAAGAATCCAAAGTACACAGTAAAACTGGAAAAAGTGCTCTTACTAGGGTAACTATATAGCTTGTTATCCAAACATGGACAATAGACAATTAACCATTTATCACCTGTACCTCCATATTAGATTTTTTCTTACAACACCCCGTGATGTAGTTAATGCTTTGAATATGGAAAAATATAATATGTAAACTGACCTTGATGGTTTATGAAATTTCCTCAGAAAGCACAGCAGTTAATCCTGCAAACTGCAGTTCTGACCATCGGATCACTACCAACGAAGAAGTTAAAAATTTTTTTTTATTTTTCAGATAAATGTACTCTATTTTAGTGTGCATTTCCCTGATAACAAATGAATTGGAGCACTTTTTCATGTTTATGGGATATTTAGATATCCTCTTTTATGAAATGCTAATTGCAGTCTTTTAGATTTGAACACAAAATATAAAATCTAACAAATTTTCTATTTTTTCTCATTGATTTATATTTCTTTATATTTTTTGTAAGTCATTAACTCTCTCTCTCTCTCTCTCTCTCTGTCTATATATATATATATATACATATATGTATAGCCAATATTTCCTTTCACACTGTGGAATGTGGCTTTATTCTTTAAAAGTCTCTTGATAAACAAAAATTTATATTTTAATACAGAACAATTTATTGAACTCTTTTTTTATATAATTAATGCTGTTTGTTTCTGACTTCAAAAATCTTTCCAAATTCAAAGGTCATATATCTCTTTTTTCCCTAAAATCTTTATTGTTTTACATTTTAGCTTTAGATCATAATCTATCTAAAATTGATTTTTGTTTATGGTATGTGATAGAAATTAGGATTTTTTTTTTTTTTTT
>RJWJ010014942.1:18772-37134 GCA_004363605.1 Indri indri | reverse complement strand
AAAAAAAAAAAAAAAAAAAAAAAAAAAAAGATTTATTTTTCTGCCGGGCGCGGTGGCTCACGCCTGTAATCCTAGCACTCTGGGAGGCCGAGGCGGGTGGATCGTTCTGAGCTCAGGAGTTCGAGACCAGCCTGAGCAACAGCGAGACCCCGTCTCTACCAAAAAAATAGAAAGAAATTAATTGGACAGCTAAGAATATATATAGAAAAAATTAGCCAGGCATGGTGGCGCATGCCTGTAGTCCCAGCTACTCGGGAGGCTGAGACAGTAGGATTGCTTGAGCCCGGGAGTTTGAGGTTGCTGTGAGCTAGGCTGACGCCACGGCACTCACCCCAGGCAAGAGAGTGAGACTCTGTCTCAAAAAAAAAAAAAAAAAAAGATTTATTTTTCTGTTGTTAATACTGCTTTAACAGATGTTAAATAAAAATTAAAAGGAGTCAAACACACAAAAAACCTGGAACATCTGTTTGAGTAGACAGAGAAATGAAAAGCCAAGAAGAGATATTTGGGCTTAATGTGATAGATTAATAGATTTTTGTGAAGAAAAATGATTGACAAGCACTGTTTGGGGAAGCTCATTCTGCCTCTGACACATGGAAAGCACCACAGAGACCATGATTCTGAAGATTTAATAACAAATATGAAAGAAACTGTCAAAGAGGAATAACGGGTGGAAAAGTCCTTCATTTGATGCCACTTTTCCCGTTGATAAGAGTAAGTGGAATGTTCTGAGAAGGCACTAGATATTGGGAAGATCATCCTCTCCAGGACAAGATTACAAATCATTTGGCTGCCAGGAAAATCCCACAGACATTCCACAACATGTGGAACACCAGTGCGTAGGACAATACCCAGATAATACTTTGCACCTTACCCAGTGGTCTTCAACATTATGATTCTGGCTGGAGAAAAATGCTTCAACTCATAAGGGGGTTAAATAGTCAATTCAAATGTAAGATTATAAAGTATAAACGCAATATTCAAAAAAAGCATACTAAACATGTAGACTATAAAATGGTAAACTGTGATATGATTTTTCTCTACTATGTTTTCCCTCCAGTCCTCCTCCTACTAGCAAGCCTAAGAGCCTAAGCACATTAAGTAATTACCTTCCTCATGTTAAGTTCATTTATTAAATAGCACTACTCATAGTCATTGATAGTACACTTTTGGTTAATTCAAATTTTGTTTATAGATTACCAAGGAAAATGCAAAAATCTAACATCTTAAAATAAAAATACTGGCCAGGCACAGTGGCTCACACATGTAATCCTAGTACTTTGGGAGGCTGAGACAGGAGGATGGCTTGAGGCGAGGAGTTCAAGACCAGCCTGGGCAATAGTGAGACCCCCGTCTCTACAGAAAATTAAAGAAATAAACCAGGCATGGTGGCATACACCTGTAGTCCCTACTACTTGGGAGGCTGAGGCAGGGGGATTGCTTCAGCCCAAGAGTTTGAGGCTGTAGTGAGCTATGATTGAGCCACTGCACTCCGGCATGGGTGACAAAGTGAGATCCTGTTTCCAAAAAATAAATAAATAAAAAATAAAAATACTTCATACTTAATGGGTGCAGTGCGCACCATGTGGGGGATGGACATGCTTGAAGCTCTGACTCAGGTGGGGCAAAGGCAATATATGTAATCAGGCCGGGTGCAGTGGCTCACGCCTGTAATCCTAGCACTCTGGGAGGCCGAGGTGGGCGGATCATTTGAGCTCAGGAGTTCGAGACCAGCCTGAGCAAGAGCGAGACCCCCGTTTCTACTCAAAATAGAAAGAAATTGGCCAAACAACTAAAAACAGAAAAAATTAGCTGGGCATGGTGGAGCATGCCTGTAGTCCCAGCTACCTGGGAGGCTGAGGCAAGAGGATCCCTTGAGCCCAGGAGTTTGAGGTTGCTGTTAGCTAGGCGGGCGCCATGGCACTCTAGCCCGGGCAAGAGAGTGAGACTCTGTCTCGAAAAAATATATATATATATGTAATCAAACATTTGTACCCCCATAATATGCCAAAATAAAAAAGTAAAAAACAAAAATAATTAAAAAATAAAAATACTGGCATAATGAAATGGGCAAAAGGAAATTATTTGTTTTAAGATTCCATGTAAGCTTTTTTAAAACATTAATAGACAAACTAAAGAGAGACTGATAATCCACAATGGAGTGCTATTTTATTACTTATATACTTAAAAAGTTAGCATTACTATTTATTTTTCAATAAACATATTTGTACAAGAATGTTTCCTCTGAAAATAACAAAAAAGGTCTCAACAGATACATCATAAATTAAATTTACAAATCACAAATCCTCTCAGTGGAATCTCCCTCCTTTAACCAAGAGGAAAGCATGAAGAAATACAAAATCAGAAAACTTAATTAGGATATTCTAAACTATTTTATATGGTATAATTTTGCAGATACATTCACAATCACACATATCAACCTATATACAAGTTTATTCTTTTCAGTATTGTTTTTAATAGCAAAAAACTAAAATGAACCAAATATCCATTAGTTAGAATTAAATAAATTAGAAATACAAAACAGCCATAAAAAAGAATGAGGCAGATCTTTATGATCTAATATGGAGTTATCACCAAGACATTTCATTTAAACAGCACAACATAACAGTATCATAATTCACAATTTACTTACAGACACATAAACATATGTACCTCATTGGTTCTATATGCATGCAATGTTTCTGCAAGTATATGTAAAAGTCTAGAAACACTGAAGAGCTGGGAAACTATGCAAGAGTGAAACATTTAATTGTACATCCCGTTTTTGAACAATGATTTCTGAACCGTGTCAATACATTACATATCCCCTAGCATGACCCCCCAAAAAGTATTT
Organism: Indri indri; assembly: GCA_004363605.1. Lineage (NCBI taxonomy): Eukaryota > Metazoa > Chordata > Mammalia > Primates > Indriidae > Indri > Indri indri. Next base: position 34,280 of record RJWJ010014942.1, on the reverse strand, counting down.
ACATCTTTCAAAGGAGGGGGTCTGATCAGTTGCCAGTGATTCTGACAATAAAAAGGACTGCTCTATCACCAACTGCTTTTAGATCTCAGGTTACATGAAGCATTTAACCAAACTGGGTTAAACCATCTACAGTTTGAAAATCTGTCCCCTCCAAATCTCATGTTGAAATTTGATTCCCTACGTTGGAGGTAGGGCATACTGGGAAGTGAGGGGGGTGCCCCCCCAGATCCCTCATGAATGGCGTGGTGCCCTCCAAGCAGCAATGAGTGAATGAGGGAGTTCTCCACTCTATTAGTTCACGAGAGAGTTGGTTAAGAGAGCCTGGCACGCCATCCCCCCACCCCCTGTCCCGCTCTCGCCATGTGACGGGCCTGTTCCTCCTTCCCCTTCACCTTCCACCATGACTGAAAGTTTCCTAAGGCTCTCAACAGAAGTAGATGACAGTGCCATGTTTCTCCTACAGCCTGCACAACCGTGAGTCAAATAAATCTCTTTTCTTTATAAAGTACCCAGCCTCAGGTATTTTTTATATCAACATAAAACAGACTACCACACCATCCCTAACCATAGGAATACATAAATTCACTCTGGCAATCTATTCCCATCGACCAACAACTGCTTTGCTGATTATTTGCAACATTTTTTGTTAAAAGAAAAAAATCTGCTTATAGATAGATATCTTCTGTTTATTTATTAGTTTCTTAGATACGAGACAACCTAAGAAAAAATTCTTCTTTAAAAAATTAATTGCTTTAAATAAAATAGAAACCAAAAATCTTTTCAAATCACAGCCTATAAAATGGATGGAGGGCTATGCACTCTCCTGCGAGCCGCTCACTGCATGGTAGAGACTGGTGCCCCCGCCGCCGCCTGCATCGCCGCCCCGCACACCGCCGCCCCCTGCCCTGCAGCCGCCTGTGTCGCCGCCGCCCCTGCATCGCCGCCGCCTCGGGACCGGCTGTATGATTAGGCCACAGTCTTCAATGACTAAACATATTCCTCAGTTCTGTGGTGTTCTTGGTCACACATTTATGGAGTTTCTGAAGGGCAGTGGAGATTACTGCCAGGCACAGCACGACCTCTATGCAGACAAGTGAACTGTAGAAATTCATGACTACTCCACCAAGAAGCCCCCATACGAGTGGTTAACCTGGACACAGAAGTGTTGAATTGAAATCCGCAGAGCATTTTACAAGAGTTCTGACATGCATGGGGTAAACCTCAGTGCACTTCCTTTTTGTTGCCTCAATATTACTGGGTTGAAGAATTGCTGCTTCTTGTTAGGAGGTTCATTTTATTTACCATTACTTCCAACTTCATACTCAAAGCACTGAGAATTTCAAGTGGAGTATACTGAAGTAGACTTCAGTTTCTTTGCATCATTTCTGTATTCAATTTTTTAAATTCTTTCATAACCCTATAGAGTGTTTTTTAACTAAATTAACATGGCTCGAATGAACTGCCCAGCTCCTGTAGAAGTCACATACAAGAACATGAGATTTCTTATTACACACGATCCAACCAATGCGACCTTAAACAAATTTATAGAGGAACTTAAGAAATATGGAGTTACCAGAATAGTAAGAGTATGTGAAGCAACTTATGACACTACTCTTGTGGAGAAAGAAGGTATCCATGTTCTTGACTGGCCTTTTGATGATGGTGCACCACCGTCTAACCAGATTGTTGATGACTGGTTAAGTCTTGTAAAAATCAAGTTTCGTGAAGAAGCTGGTTGTTGTACTGCTGTTCATTGTGTTGCAGGCCTTGGGAGAGCTCCAGTGCTTGTTGCTCTCGCATTAATCGAAGGTGGAATGCAATACGAAGATGCAGTATAATTCATAAGACAAAAGCGGCGTGGAGCTTTTAACAAAAAGCAACTTTTGTATTTGGAGAAGTACCGTCCTAAGGTGCGGCTGCGCTTCAAAGACTCCAATGGTCACAGAAACAACTGTTGCATTCAATAAAACTGGGGTGCCTGATGTTATTGCCTTGGAAGTAAAATTTGACACAGGACCTCATATGTCATATGTATTCGCCAACATGTTAGCTTGGTGAATAAGTCTAATGAAGCTTCCATAAGAGTATTGTAAAGCAGTTTTCCCAGGCCACAAGTTTAACAGAATTGTAACCTATGTGTCTGGGTTACAGGTACCCTTTTTGGACACTTAGCAAAAGATTCTTGCTGTTCAGCATTTAAAATGTGCTTATCATTTGTACCAATTGACCTTTCCTGAAATCATGCGGTATTGAGTTACGTCTTGTTTAAATCTATTCCCATGCCAGAATCTTATCAATATATAAGAAATTTAGAAAGATTAGGTGCCAAAATACCCAGCACGATACTTGTATATTTTTAGTATCGTACAGAACTAAAAATCCCAGGAACTATGAACACTCTAGACCTTACATGGTTTATCCATTTCAGACATTGAAAGTAGGGCCTACATGGTTATTTGCCTGCTCACTTTATGTTTACATCTCCCACATTTATACCAGTATACATCAGGTTTGCTTAACCATTGATTTTTTTTATTATTTTTACGAAGTTTTACAGTGATTATTTAATGTCTTTCTGTAAATCTCATTTTGTGCTATTATGAAAAACCTCCATTTTGAAAATCTACATTGTACAGAAGCACATGTCTTTAATGTCTTCAGACAAAAAAGCCTTACAGTTAATTTAATGTTTGCAGTCTGAGGTGCAACTTAACAGGGAGGACCTGAAAAAACAATGGGAGGGGGCTATTAAATATTTTTAGCAAAATGTTGCCTTTGTCTTGTGCAGAACATGTAGAAATATGCTCTTTAATTTAGTAAATATTTTTAAAAGGTAGAGATGCTTTGTTAATTGTAGCTAAAACAATTCTTAATCTTAAAATTTCTGAAATTCTTGTAATTTTTTTCTATACTTGTCAGAAGTTGTTTACCAACTTATTTTTGTTTGAAGTGTGATTTTTTTTTCTTCCCAACCTCTCTTGCAAAAAAAAAGAAGTGGGTTTCTGCTAATGAATTGAGCAGACATCTAATATTTTATATGCTTTTTGAGCTGTGTAACTTAATATTTGGATACTTGATAATTTGTTTTATTATGTAATTGATAAAATGGTGATGTGTATTAATGTTAGTTCAACCATATATTTATACTGTCTGGGAATGTGTGGTTATAGTTCTGTGGTAGAAATAATTTGTCAGTGTTCACCAGCTTGTAAAAACTTAGTGCGAGAGCTTAAACATCTAAATAAATAATGAAATGCAAAAAAAAAAAAAAATGGAAATGTTTTGTCAAGTCTGAATAACTTATCAGAGTCACAATGTACTTCCAAACAGTCTGATAACTAAGTTTCATAAAGAAACATGGAGAGATAAATCCTACTATTGTACAATATTTTTATTCAGGGATCTAACTGAAAGAAACTTCCCAGCATACCAATGGGAGGGAAGGTATAGAGTGATATTTTTAGAGTCTCAATGGAATGATAATGAATTAAAAGCCAGACAAAGCCCATGTGTTTCTCTCCTCTTTCCTGAGATAACTTTAAAATGATAACACGAAAATTAAAAACCAAAGAACCTAAAACCACCACAAAGAGAAATCCAGGGGAGCCATCAGCAAAACGAAGATTTTCAGAAAATTGTGAAAGACAAAAAACAGAGAGGAGAGCCTAAGAAGAGAAACCAAAGTCTAGGATGACAACTGTATTTAACAGGGAAACAATAAAAGTGTTTCCACTTTTAACTAATAAAATTAGGCAAACAATTAAGAAACAAAGCCCAAGATACGTATAAAGGGAGCTGATACAAGGGAAGGTGGAACGGACCTCTTTAGCATAGTCCTGAAGAATTTCCAGTCTTAAGAGAGAAGGACCTAGAAATGCCAGCTCCACAACTGCCTGCAAAGTCTGCCCACATAAATGAAGCTCTGGTCAGCCTTGCTAATCCCTTGGTTTTGAATAAGAACAGATAGCTATGAGTCATCTAATACTTGAAGACAGACTACAGCACAGAAGTTAAATACAAAAAGAAAATTAAAAACCGAACCTGGAGAAAGAGGTGATTTAGGCAACATGGCATCACTTAAACCAAGAAAAGTCCACTAGAAATTATGGCTGTAGCCACTCTTCTAAATAGTGATGGTGATGACATCTGCATTTTGGGATCCTAACCTAACAATTGTTTAAAAGGAAAAAAATGTGGGCCAGGCCTAGTACTCATGCCTATAATCCTACCTAGCACTTTGGGATACTAAGGTGGGAGGATCACCTGAGGCCAGGAGTTTGAGACGAGCCTGAATAACATGGCAAGATCCTGTCTCTACAAAAAATAAAAAAATTAGCGGGGCACAGTGGTGCACACCTTGTAGTCCCAGCTATTCAGGAGGCTGAGGCAGGAGGATCACTTGAGCCCAGGAGTTCAAGGCTACAGTGAAATATGACAGGGCCACTGTACATGAGCTTGGGTGACAGAGCAAGACCCTGGAACCTGTCTTAAAAAAAAAAAAACAAGCACAGTCAAGGTTATGCAATGAGTTAGACAGGGCCCTCAACAGTCATGCTCTAACCAGGGCCGAATCCACCTGTATGGACATAATGGGTCCCTCTACCACCACTCACTACTTGCAGCAATATAAACTTGGAGAACAAATAATCAGGTCCAAAACCCTTACTGCAGGACAAACCGAGGCCAATAATCAGCAAGTATTAATACTAAGGAAATGTTTTAAAGACATGCTGAAGCATAACTTCAAAGGCTGTGGTCCAGATCCCAAGGTTGGCAAGCAGAAAAGAATTGGCTTTTTTTAAATATGACTACTTGTACAAGCAACTGGGAAGAGGTATTAATCATTACAAGTACCAATGCTATAATTAGCAGCTTTTAAAAAACCAGGCTTTGTGCACTCGAGATATGAAAAAACTGACGTTGGACTATATAAAGACATATATATACACTTAGGCAGCAATCACCCATTCAAGTAAGTATTTCCCACTTCCTACTATACATCTAGCATTGTAGCATTATCTTTTAGTGTAATAGTTCAATTTATATCCTTAAATAGGTTAACCTAGTTCTCGCCATTTGACTTGAAAGTCTAAATAGAAGAATTATGTCAAAAATAGAAAATCAAGGAGCCTGCCAATTCAACAAGTTGCTGAGGAGCTTTCTTTCTATCTCTGGTGGTTTTTAAACTTGCAGTTAAGTATTCACCATAATACTGGGTATCTGCAACTAGGCAGTCTGGGTTTAATTTCTAAATATACCACTTATGACCTGAGACTTTAAATAAGTTACTCATCCATTTTGTGCCTCAGCCTCACCTGTAAAACAGGGATAAATAGTACCTACTTTATAGATACATATAAAGCAATGGAATAGTGCCAATCATGAAAAGTTTGATAAACTTTAGAATCTTTAAAAGCCAAATTCAATACAATCCACATGAGCTACATATAAGCCTGGGCAATAGGTAATACCGACTACGGTAGCTCTAGCATTGTAGAGCGTGGAAGAATGGGTTCAGAGATGAAATAAGGGAAAACACCTAAATAACCAGCACATTAACATTCTCCAATTGTGAGTAGCTGTGTTACCCTTCTCAAATTTACAGATTTTCAGTCTACTTATGGATTAATGCAGAATGAAGAGATATTTGTGAACTAGATAATACAAATGTAAAGAGTTATTGAATATTAGCAGTGTGTAAGAAAATCTATTAGTGAAGGTATTAGTCATACATACACAGACTGAATACAGTAAAATGCATACATATAATAGGTCTAGGCCGGGCACGGTGGCTCACGCCTGTAATCCTAGCACTCTGGGAGGCCGAGGCAGGCGGATTGTTTGAGCTCAGGAGTTCGAGACCAGCCTGAGCAAGAGTGAGACCCCATCTCTACTAAAAATAGAAAGAAATTAATCAGACAACTAAAAATATATCAAAAAAATTAGCCAGGCATGGTGGCGCATGCCTGTAGTCCCAGCTACTCGGGAGGCTGAGGCAGAAGGATTGCTTGAGCCCAGGAGTTTGAGGTTGCTGTGAGCTAGGCTGACGCAACGGCACTCACTCTAGCGCAGGCAACAAAGTGAGACTCTGTCTCAAAAAAAAAAAAAACAGGTCTAGCAGCTGGTATAACAATAAATTTTGTAGTGCTGTATAATGTTTGCAGGATATAATTTATTATTAAATGACCTATGTCATTGTGCATGAATGAAACATGTTGCCTCTCTCCTTCTACCAAAAAAATGTCCCAAAGGGATTCTCGCTGCTCCAGCCCTGCCTGCCTCACAAAGAGGTGAATTACAGTCCCAGGTCCTGTCCACTCTCTCTCTCTCTCCCTCTCTTCCATTGGAATCAGAAGGAGCAAAGAGTTGTGTCCCTGCCACTCTGGGGAACTTACAGCATCCAGTGAGGATTATAGTTCACAGACTACAAAGGACTTCAAGAATGCCTGTCAGGTTTTCTCCTATGTTCCAGATAGTACCAAGGAAATTCTGGCACTTGATAATGTCCCTGAGAGGAAAAAGTCAGTATTAACCAAATTACCCCTCTTTTCTGCCAAAGAACAATGGGGCTTCAGTAATTTTCTCCTCTTAAAGCAGAAATAGATAGGGCACGACTTCAACAGTAGCAAAATGTCAAGACCACTCCAATGTGCACTTGTTCTACATCAGCATGTGGGCTGGTTAGCACAGCTCCATGCCTTGGCCAGAGACTTCCCCTAACCCTATTCAGCTGCTTAAAACTGAGAGCCACAGATGAGAAAATGGGGATCTCCACCACTCCCTTTCAACCTGGGGAAAAAACAAAAACAAAAAGCCCCAAATGTCTGTGTCTCTTCATCATAATGTAAAGGAATTACCACCTGGTAAATTCCTTGAGTTTATAAACTGGGGCCCTTGGATTACTTATCAAGCATTTAGTAAGATCCCCAACCTAGAATATACACAGGAAGTGCATTCAACAGTAACCGAATGATCATGGATACTATGTAATTCCCATGTTCAACACGGGAGTGACTTGATAATTATATTTTAATATACTCTCTCAATCCTTAGGGAAGATTAAAAAATATATGACTAGTTTTTCCATTCCAGGCAATCTGTTAAAGGAAACCAGCATTACTTATAAATTCCGAGCTATCAGAAGGGTAAATTAAAAATATACTTGCATGTTTTGGATACATTTTTTAAAACCATTTGTGAGATTCTTGTTCTGGCAAGAATCTTATGATTAGCCACATAACTTCTTGAGCTTAAAACAAATCTTTATATTCTATACCTTCTTCCAATCAAATAATAAATGCATCTGGCTCTTTAGCATTTATTAGTTATACGCAACTTTAAGAAAATCTCAAGGCCGGGCGCGGTGGCTCACACCTGTAATCCTAGCACTCTGGGAGGCTGAGGCGGGCGGATTGTTTGAGCTCTGGAGTTCGAGACGAGCCTGAGCAAGAGTGAGACCCCGCCTTTACTAAAATTAGAAAGAAATTAATTGGCCAACTAAAAATATATAGAAAAAATTAGCTGGGCATGGTGGTGCATGCCTGTAGTCCCAGCTACTCGGGAGGCTGAGGCAAGAAGGATCACTCGAGCCCAGGAGTTTGAGGTTACTGTGAGCTAGGCTGACGCCACGGCACTCTAGCCAGGGCAACAGAGTGAGACCCTGTTTCAAAATAAAAAAAAAAAGAAAATCCCAAAAATGCTTTTATATGTTCTATCTCTTTGAGCAAAAATTATTAACCTCATTCTCTATTTTTCTTTCTTGAAATAGCGCTCTTGGTGGGTAAAAAGACTGTTCCCACATTACGTGGCCTGAGTATTTTTTCTAGAAAAGGACTTAAGGCACATAGAATATTCTAACTCTAGCATAGTGCCCCCTAAAAAAACCTAAATAAAGCAATAATATAAAGTTAACTATTGAAAGGGAAGATGATCAAGTTACTTCTGGAAAGATCTGGAGAAAAACTAATTTTATAATTTTTGTCATACACTTCCTGCCATGGAAGATCTCTGGGTCCATTTCTGAAAAAAAAAAAAAAAAAAAAAGTTGTGCACAAAGGTACCTGGAGTTGGGGGGCAGAGGGTCTGTGTGCATCTGAATGCAGAAAGGCAGACTTAGATTCAATCCCAACACTGTTGGCTAAAGAGGAGGGAGCAATTACTGAAATTGTTGATATATTTTATTTCTGTCTATAAACAGTTTTTATGGCCATTATGACCAGCAGAGAGCTGGATAAAGGAAATAGAGATTATAAACAAAAATTGAAGGAATTTCTTCAACCTGAGGGGACCGTAACACTGCTTTCCCTCACACACACACACACCACCCTGGTCATGTGCTTTTTGTCTGCAAACATCCCATGCTCACCTGTTACCTCTACCTGACCTGTGCCCCACACTGCCTTGACGGCTAAGTAAATGTCAACTCCTTCTGAAGCTTTCCTGACCAAGGTCAGAATCCACTTGTCTTTTGAGCTCTAACATTCTGTTATATCTCTAAGATGCACCTATTACAGACTGCACTGAAAAATAGCTCAAGTGTATTTATGCTTAAGTTTTATCACCACCAGTAGATCGTAAAAGACCATCACTATTTCTCCACATTCCCCGAAACTACAAACTGGGGGCTAGGTTTTTTCACTTTTGTATCCTATCAATGCATAGCTCTGATGGCAATAAGAATAATACAGTATGTAAAGTTTTTGTCCCAGAGACCCTTAAATAAATAAATAGCCATGTATCCTACAAGGTCAAGAACCACCTGTGCCACATACAACCAACCAACAGAACCATATTTTGGGTTCTAACCTTTCAATTCTAATTAAGGACTTTATAATTTTCTCAGACTCTGAAGAAAACCAGCATTTCCCAAAATGGTGTTTTCTGGACTCTACTCTGTAGGATGCTAATAGATATTCGAATAAATTGGGAAAGTTAGGATTAAAACAAAGTTAAAATGGTTACTTTATGGCACAACTTTTGCAGAGCTTTAATATGCTAATATACACTATAAATTTCCAAGATAAAATTCCATTATGAAGCCTTTAATCAACTAATCTGAATAAGATCCCGAGGAGAGTTTAGAAAATGCTTCAAAAAAAAAAAATTCTTTTTAAAAATTTTTTGGTCGCACTATTACTGACTTTAGATTAACTTCTAAAAAGTTCTTACCTGATATGTGTTGCAGGCAGAGATTCATATTGTCGAGACAAAAAGAGTTCCCTGTGTTTCAACTGATGCTTCTGTTTATCAGTCAAGTCTGGCTCAACTGTTGTTTCAGATTCTTCCTCAATTTCTTCTACGAAAATAAAATTCAAAGAATTCATTATTATAGAGCACATTATTTACTGGCTATTAAGTTAGATCAAATCAATATTTCATTTAGTATTTTCTTCGAACTAATCAACTTTAAATTTACATATTTAATTAGTCAAATCAATTACAACCATAAAATTATCAGGGCCTCAATAGAAGAAGAAAAACTCCAACTTAAAAAGGTAGATAATAGAAAAATTAGCCAGGCATTGTGGCACGTGCCTGTAGTTCCAGCTACTTGGGAGGCTGAAACAGGAGGATTGCCCAGGAGTTTGAGGTTGCTATGATGATGCCACTGTACTCTAGCCTGGGTGACAGAGCAAGACCCTGTCTCAGTTCAAAAAAAAATTCAGTTTAAAAATGGTTAAAAAAATGGTAGATTTATCACAAAAGATATGTACAAATATATGTCAACTAAAAATTAATTTTAAAAATGGCAGATGGAATATACGCACATATCTCTTTCTTCATCTAATAAAACCACACCAAGGGCTGGGCGCGGTGGCTCATGCCTGTAATCCTAGCTCTCTGGGAGGCCGAGGCGGGCGGATCGTTTGAGCTCAAGAGTTCGAAACCAGCCTGAGCAAGAGCGAGACCCCGTCTCTACCAAAAATAGAAAGAAACTAATTGGACAACTAAAAATATATAGAAAAAATTAGCCGGGCATGGTGGCGCATGCCTGTAGTCCCAGCTACTCGGGAGGCTGAGGCAGGAGGATCGCTTGAGCCCAGGAGTTTGAGGTTGCTGTGAACTAGGGTGACGCCACGGCACTCGCCCCAGGCAAGAGAGTCAGACTCTGTCTCAAAAAAAAAAAAAAAAAAAAAAAAAAAACCACACCAAGATGGCAATTAAAGTATTATTAACTGGCCAGGTGCAGAGGCTCATGCCTATAACCCTGGCATTTTAGAAGGCCCAGGAGGGAGGATTGCTTGAGGTCAGGAGTTCAAGACCCATCTGAGCAACATAGCAAGCCCCCTATCTTTACAAAAAATTTAAAAATTAGCTGGGTGTGGTGGCAAGCACCTGTAGTCCCAGCTACTCTGGGCGCTGAGGCAGGAAGATTGCCTGAGCCCTGGAGTTTACGGTTGCAGTGAGATATCATTGGGCCACTGCACTCCATCCAGCCTGGGTGACAGAGCCAGACCTTGTCTCAAAACAAAAACAAACAAACAAAAAAAAACCAAAAAACTATATTAACATTTCAATGACAAGAAAATTGAAGCAACAAAGAAATAATTTTAACCTTCCCCACCAAAAAAATTTAGAAGATGGAAAGTAGATGTTAAAAAAAAAAGGAAAAAGGTTAAACATTTAGTAGAGAGAAGGAAAGATAACTTGTGTATACAGATAGGGAAACCATCAAGAAGGCAGGCACAAAACCTCTACTAACTTAGCCCCTGAGGATACTAAGTAGTGCAAAAAAAAAAAAAAAGGAGTGAGGTGAAGAACTTGAAAAGGGTTAAAAGCCTATATATACACAGCAGAATAACTGAATCCCAGAATATTATATTTAGAAAGGGAATAATGAGAAAACAAGAAACAAGATATTTTCAAATTTGATAACACAAATAAAAAGCTAACAGTAGGATTGGAAGTTAATGGTAAGGAAATGTCCCAGAAATTACAACACAAAGGGGAATAGTTGAAGACCAAGAGATAAAAAAATTAAAGAACAATCCATTAAGTCAAACATCCCAGTAATAAAAGTTATAGAATGAGGCCGGGCGCGGTGGCTCACGCCTGTAATCCTAGCACTCTGGGAGGCCGAGGCAGGCGGATTGTTTGAGCTCAGGAGTTCAAGACCAGCCTGAGCAAGAGCGAGACCCCGTCTCTACTAAAAATAGAAAGAAATTAATTGGACAACTGAAAATATATAAAAAAATTAGCCGGGCATGGTGGCGCATGCCTGTAGTCCCAGCTACTTGGGAGGCTGAGGCAGAAGGATCGCTTGAGCCCAGGAGTTTGAGGTTGCTGTGAGCTACGCTGACGCCACAGCACTCTAGCCAGGGCAAAAGAGTGAGACTCTGTCTCAAAAAAAAAAAAAAAAAAAGTTATAGAATGAGACAACAGAGAAAACAGATTTCTTTCATGTTCTTTGGGGAGGAAAGGTGAGGAGCACAGACTTATCAAAGAAATGATTCAAGAAAATTTCCCCTCACTGAATCAAACTTGAAAGGACAGCCTTCCCTCCTTTTGGGAAGTAAAATAAACTCTTCTTTCTTTAAAAAAAACTATTCTAATCTTCATGTCAAGAATTCTTTCTCATCCCACTCTACCAGTTTCCACCCTAACGAGACTAGTCTCCAGAATTCCCCCAAGATACTTAATTTTTTTAAGTGATAACATGAGAAAATCACAAAAGTGTACATAAAGGTACCTCCAACTCAACCCTGTTACTTGGGGGGAGGGAGAGTTTATAGAAACAAAAAATAAGTCACATGCAAAGAAACTAGAATCAGAATGGAATCTGTTTATGAATAGCAGCACTGTATGTAAAGATGGTAAGAGCAAAAATTATATTCAACCTAAAACTGTATAGTGCTGAGGACAGAGAAAGAACATCCTTTCATTCATTCAAGCAGTATTCATTACACACCAAAATCAGGCACCAATCAAGGCACTGGGGATAGAAATGAACAAAATAGTTACTAAGAAGAAACAATTCAAAGTGTCTGTCTTCGGGAAGCAGGGCTGGAAGGAAGAGATGGAAACGAAGTTGTATGCAAGTTCTTTTTTCTTTTTTTGAGACAGGGTCTCACTGTCACCCAGGCTGGAGTACAGTGGTATGACCATACCTCACTGTAACCTTGAACTCCTGGGCTCAAGCGATCCTCCCACCTTGGCCTCCCAAAGTGCTGGAATTACAGGTTTGGACCCCTGCAACCAGCCACAATTTTTACATATTCTTATTTCAGGACCTAGGATCACAGAAGGTAATTTTATCAAATATAATCTCCTCATTGTAGCAGTTCTTTCTGAATTATATGTGGGTAATGAATGGGCTGTGTCAGATCTTTTCTACTTTCAAACTTTCAAAACTAAATTGAAAACAAACCTTAAAAAGTGATTTAGAAAAAGACTCACCTAGCTCAAAGAAAGAATAAAGCAATTTAAAATTCTTTAATGTTCTTTTTAATGAACTACTCAAAGAGAAATACAGCACTAAAGGAGCCATTTACTTGCAAGTCTAATAACATTTCACTAGTGGAGATCAATAAAGTTATAGCTGTATTGTCACTATTAGCACTAGAAAATATCACCTACAAAATTACACTCTTTACCTAATTAGGATTTGACAAATTGTTATTCTGTAAGACATAGCTAACTGAATTATAATGAGTACCCTGCAGAGCTAAAACAGCAATAAGCTCTACAAGTAATAGTAACAACAGTAAATCTTACTTTCTTATACAATCCTTTGGCTCAGAATCAATAAAGTCCAACCTAACCAAAGATACAACTCAGAACAATAGCACCTGTCATTATCAAGATCACTAACGAAATCCCATTTTTTAAAATTTACTAGATAAATTTCATTTACATATTTCTATAAATTTGCACTGGCTTCTAAGCAGGAATGAGTGAGTTCCATGCCACTAATATCCTAAAAACATTAAACGGTAGCAAAAATTAGCATTTAGACAATGAAAAAATTTTAAAGATCAAATATAACTATCATCATTGAAAACCACATACATCGTAATACCGCTACAATTTTTTTTAAGAGTTGGGGTCTTGCCATGTTGCCCAGGCAGGCTTCAAACTCCTGGGCTCAAATGATCCTCCCACCTCAGCCTCCTGAGTAGCTGGGACTATAGGCACTAGGCTTTTAGAATTTTTATAAACCATTTTACCAAGCTTGATAAACGTCAAATTTGCGATCTTCTAAAAGTTATTAAAGTAGAAGCTGAGTGCTACATAGTACTAGAAGATACCGAACACCAAATTATTTTCTGAATATTCTTTACAGTTGGAAAAGTTTCAGTACACATAGTTTAACAATAAGACACTGGGGTCAGGAAGGAGAGAAAGAATGCAGAGGGAAACTGTACAAAGGCATTGTTTGAAGTTTTAAAGAGAGACATATCACTATACTCGTATCTTCTGTTTTAGTTGTATGTGACATATACTGCATGATCCAGCAAGTCTCCTACATATTTCAAAGTTGTAGACTGCAGGATGAGAAAGAAGCCAAGGCCACTAAAGCTCAGCAAAGCTACTTACACATGCAAGCTGAGAAGAGACATAATAAGGCTCCCACTAACAACGTCCAGGAAGCAGGGTTAGAGAAGAACTCCAACTGGCTGAGCAGTCTGGAGTGTGTGAGCATCTAGCTACAGGACACGGGAGATTAGTGTCTGCAGTAAGTCACAATGAGGGACTCAGTCAAAGTTTTAGAGATTGAGCATGTGACGTATACAAGGCCAGAGTAGGCGATTGATGAATTAAGGGACCTGAGCAACAAAGAGGAGCTATTACTCATTCTAGGTACTTAAACTGAAACTGAGTATTTTTCATAGCAAATCAGAACGACAGCTCCTACATGTTAGTTTGGGGAAGGAAAGCAGTTGGGAGGAGGGGAATCTTCCACAGATTATTCTCAAGCATCCTTAGGTCTCTATTTTAATGAAATATCACTCTCAGTGATCAGATGTTAGCTGATACAGACCATACAGAAAAGCAGGTGGTAAAAAAATGTGTCTATAGATACATTTAACAAGTATCCAAATGTTTGAAGGCATATTATCATGCTGAAAATAGCTCAGTATTGATGTAACTCAAGTTTGCCTGGTAAGAAAGAAAAAAAGTCCTCAAAAAAGGGAAAAAGCAATTTAAATAAGACTAGAATTTTTATGACAATGGTGATTTCAGGGAACTATATGAATGAAGAGAAAGTAACAATCTGCCAGTTTAAAGGCAATCAATGTACAAAAATCAATTACATTTCTATCACTAGCAATGAACAATCTAAAATTGAAAATAAAAAAAAATTCCATTTGTAACAATTAACTCAACATGGATGAAAAAGCTAAATAAGAGGTAAAACTATAAATATCTGCAAACCATGTAACTCGTAAGGGTCTACTATCCAGAACATACAAAGAACTCTCACAACTCAACCATAAAAAGACAAACCAGTTAAATAACAGGCAAAGGATTTGAACAGATATGTCTCCAAAAAGATATACAAATGGCCAATAAGCACATGAAAAGATGTTCAACATCATTAGCCACTAGGGAAATGCAAATCAAAACCATCAGAATATTTCACACTTACTGGAATGGCTATGTTCTAACTAATTTCAAAATAAGTTCATACAGTCCTTCAGGATTGTTCCACTAAAGTTTATTTTTCAAAAAATTTACTTTACATTATTGTATGTAAGTAATCACTTGTCAGTGTTCCAGATGTATCTTAGCTAAAACTAGTGAATGCCCTAACTTAGATGGTTTTTGAAGCCTATACATTTGGTATTGTTTGGCCCTTAAGCTTTTACATCTCTTAGCATGGAGGATGAAGAAAGCTGTACGTCGTTGCTTGAGAATCTGTACATTTAGACCTGATTTGTATTTGCACTGTCATATGGCAAATGAGTGAAAAAATGTTAATACACTATTGGGTTTTTTATTTCTTTTTTTTTTTTTGATTCAGCTTATACCAGTGCTGAAAACCTCAATTTATGTTCAGGACAGTGGGGATTTTTTTAAATGTCTACATTCTTTCTAATAAACTGTTGGAAGACTCCTTGGCTGTCCTTTTAAGTGTCTGGCTTACTGGAATTTCATGTATTTACCATTTACTGGAATGGAGTTTTTATTTGAGGAAGAATTTGGGATTATTCCTCTGTTTGAAAAAGAGGCTTGGCCAGGCGCGGTGGCTCATGCCTGTAATCCTAGCACTCTGGGAGGCCGAGGCGGGCGGATTGTTTGAGCTCAGGAGTTCAAAATCAGCCTGAGCAAGAGCGAGACCCCGTCTCTACCAAAAATAGAAAGAAATTAATTGGACAGCTAAAAATATATATAGAAAAAATTAGCCGGGCATGGTGGTGCATGCCTGTAGTCCCAGCTACTCGGGAGGCTGAGACAGTAGGATTGCTCGAGCCTGGGAGTTTGAGGTTGCTGTGAGCTAGGCTGACACCACAGCACTAGCCCCAGGCAAGAGAGTGAGACTCTGTCTCAAAAAAAAAAAAAAAAA
>RJWJ010014942.1:0-18672 GCA_004363605.1 Indri indri | reverse complement strand
ATATCCAGAAATTCACAGAGACAAAAACTAGATTAGTAGTTGCCAGGTGGAAGGAGAAATGGGGAGTGATTGTTAATGGATACAGGGTTTTTTTTGGTAGATAATAAAATGTCCTGGAATTAAATAATGATAATGGTTGCACAAATTTGTGAACATATTAAAAACCATTGAGTTGTGCACCTTTTTAAAGGAGTGAATTATGTGGCATGTGAAAAATATATCTTAATTTTTTTAAAAAGTTAAACCCACAAAAATGGGGCAAAAATGAAAGGCAAAAGATGGATAAATTTTAGTATAGTCACGTAATGGAGCACTATTCAACAGCTAAAAGTGAATGAGTTAATCCCCATACCAACATAGATAGATCTCAAAATCTTGATATTGAGCGAAAAAGTAATTTTTAGAAAAACACATGTATGATATCGTCTATTTTTTTTTTTTGAGACAGAGTCTCGCTTTGTTGCCCAGGCTAGAATGAGTGCCATGGCATCAGCCTCGCTCACCGCAACCTCGAACTCCTGGGCTCAAGTGATCCTCCTGCCTCAGCCTCCCAGGTAGCTGGGACTACAGGCATGTGCCACCAGCTAATATTTTCTATATATTTTTAGTTGTCCAGCTAATTTCTTTCTATTTTTAGTAGAGACGGGGTCTCGCCCTTGCTCAGGCTGGTCTCGAACGCCTGACCTCCTGACCTTGAGTGATCCTCCAGCCTCCCAGAGTGCTAGCATTACAGGCGTGAGCCACCGTGCCCGGCTGCATCTATTTTTTTAAGATACAAAAACAGTTACACACACTGCTTTAGCTAAAACAGGAAAACATGAGTGAAAAAAGAACCCCATCAAGTTGGTTTTTTTCAGACAGCAACTCACCTATGGTAAAACTAGGAAGGGAATGGAGGCGGGGGGCTGGTGTATATAGGGCACTATGAGAATCTAAAGCAAATATGTCGACATGCTAAGAGACAATAAATGTGGGTAGTAGTAGGCACTACATTTTTCTCACTTTTCTACTTCCTAAAAGTATTTCGAAATATTTTCCAAAATAAAAAAAAATGAATAGGATCCAATTTCTTGTCTGCCTGTAACTCAACTCTAATCCATATTAAACTGTTGTTTTCCTTAATGGGGACAACCACCAAAGTCAATAATCATTTCTTTACCTACATCTTCCTACTCTCCACCTCTTCCTATCATCTTGCCAAAATATAAATTTCAACTGGAATTCTGTATAACATTGATCAATTTCTGAAACTACACAAATAAATTTTGGTTTTAAAGGTTAGAGGGGAAAAAAAGGAGGAGCCAATGACTCAGGAGACTGAGGCAGGAGGATCACTTGAGTGAGCACAGGAGTTTGAGAACACCCTGAGCGACATAGTGTCTCTACAAAAAATAGAAAAATTAGCCAAGTGTGGTAGCACACACCACCTGTGGTCCCAGCTACTCAGAAGGCTGAGGCAGGAGGATTGCTTGAGCCCGGGGGGGGGGGGGGGGGGGGTTGAGGCTACAGTGAGCTATGATCATGCCGCTGCACTGTAGCCCGGGCAACAGAGTGAGACCCTATCTCCAAAGGAAAAAAAAAAACAAAAGAAGGAAAGAAAGAAAGGAGCAAACTAGAAAAATGCAGCCTACAAAAAATCCACAATACGTTACATTAGCCCAGAGAGCAAAATGTCATCACAAGTCAAACAGCCTCTGGAAAAATCTGAAATATACTCATGAGAGAATCAGCTGTAAAACAGCTAAATGACACCTTAGTATTATTATAAAAATTGTTTTGATCTCATAGACCTCTTGAAAGGATTTAAGGAACTATTGACCTATGCAAAAGAAATCTTAATTGAAAATCTAACACAAACAGAAAAACAAAAACTGGCTGAAGCAAGAGTTTTTTACTTTATTGGCTTTAAGAAACGGTCACAGAAATTTTATTTTCACATTGTGAAATATAATGACTCATAAGTTGTTCTATGGCAAGTTAGGATCCCACCAGAAATTAAAGCTATTTCTGCTTTACATTTATTCAAAAAAACACTGCATCTGGCAAAAGCTGCCCAATCTTATAATAAATTCAGAGTCCATCTGGAATTTTATACAACCTTAACATACCACCATGTGCATTTCCATTTGCTATCAATTTTAAAACTTAAGAAACAAAATAAAAAAATTAGAAGTAACCAAATTATCCAGCACCAGCACAGCACCATCCTCTCCAATTCATTAACAACACAACGGCCGGCATCTTCCAAAAACACAACTTACATTTCTCCCCTGCTTTGATAAAAAGCCCTCAATGGCTTCCAGTCACCCACCATTCAGATAAAAACTAAACGTTCCTGGTTTATAAATCTCCTAACCATCTGTCCTGCCATATGTTTCATCAGGACCTATGTCCTCCCCTCCACCCCATCCCCAGCCAAAAAAAAGGAAATCTACTGGTGTGCCTACTAATGTGTTCTGGGGCTATTTAGGAGGAAGACATAAAAGTCCTGCCCTGATTGTGATCACAGTTCATCCCGGATTCCAGACAAGAATATACACTTTCAAGTGTAGTAAGTACTGCAAAATTACATGGGGTGCTCCAGAAGTATGACGGAGGCCACTCGCACAGCTTGATGGGTGAGCCAGCAGAGGCTTGTCTGAAAAAATACGGTTTATGCCGGCTGACGCTAGAAAGGAAAGGGGGAATGGGGTGGGGCAGGAGGTATATGTCTGTACTTTACTCTCAATTTTACTACGCACCTAAAACTGCTCTAAAACAATAATGTCCTGAATAAAAAAATTTTTTAAAGAATAACTGATCCACAGCAACGGCAAAGATGAATGCCATAGACATGGGTGCTGACTGAAAAAAAAATTCAGGAAAGAAAAAGCATAAATGCTGTAAGTATTCCATTTAGATGAGGTTGAAGACCAGGCAAAAGTAATAGAGAGCTAGAAGGAGACAAAAGAATAGTGATTACCTGGGGAGGAAGAGGGTGGTGAGGAGCAGAAGCAGCACAAGGAAAACTATACAGGTATTAGAAAGTTTCTCTATCTTGATCTGAATGGTCGTAATAAAAACATAAATGTGTAGACCTGAGAAAAGTTATCGAGCTGCACACTTTAGCCACCTCTACTGTGTTTTTATACTTCGATGTAAAATTTTTAAAACAGAACTAGGATTTGTGCTTCAGCCAAATGTAGTAATAGGGAACAGATATACCCTCCTGTCTGAAACCAAAAATATATAAATAAATAAATAAATAAATAAGAAGCAGAGAAAATACACGAAACATCAGTTTTCTCAGCATTGGACCACTAGACCACTGGACATCAGGCATGAAGAATAGTGATCCCTGACAGATAGAAAAATAAATGAGGTGAGCGCTAATACTAGTCCTGCTTACTATCTTGAGAAAATTTCCAGATAACAATGCAGGGAGGGGAAACTGAGGCAGAGCCTAGAAGATTCCCTGACTTGGGGAAACAAAGCTGAGAAAAAAGTGAAATGAAAGCAACTAGAGATTAGAAGACAAGAGTACCAGAGAAGAAAGAGCTGAACAGAGAGGAAACCTGGAAATCTGCAGAAGGTACTTCTCACACATAGGAGGACGATGCATGTACAATTGGTACATTCATGTGAAACTACCAGAGGCCAGGGAAAGAATCACTGGAAAGAATATGAGGAAGCAGTGCCCAGTGTGCACACAGGACTGTGAACAGTGTTTGTTCTCACACAGCCACAGTGGAAAAACTCACAGTTCATGGTGTACTGAGTAGAGTACACAGAAAAATCTTGCCTCAGTAACAGGGAATAATTAAGCCCTAGACTAAGCACTGTTCCATACTCACCTAACAAATCATAAATGCAACAACCACAGATCTGGCTGTTTCCAAGTAACTTAACTGCATCCCAGAACAAAGTTCAAATTGATTTATAAGAATACAAAAAATATCCAGGATGCAAAAATAAAATAAAATTGACAATGTCTGCTATATACCTATTAGAATGCCTAAAATTAAAAAGACTGATCATACTAAGTTTTGGCAGAGATGTGAAGAAACCTGAACTCTCCTACACTGCTGATGGGAATGTAAAATGGTATAATCAATCTGGCAAGCAGTTTGGAAGTTTCTTTAAAACGTTGAAAATAGCCCTAAGATAAAACTATTTCCACTCAAGCCCAAGAGAGAAGAAATATATTTCCATATAAAGACTGTATATGAAATGTTCATAACAAATTTATTCCTAATAGCCAAAACCTGGAAATAACTGAAACGTTCCCCAACAGATGAATGGGTAAACAAATTAGTATATCCATGCAATGGAATGCTACTCAGTAATAAAAAGGAATAAACCATTGAGAGTTATCCTACTTAGCAATGAAAAGGGATGAATCATTGAGTTATACATTTAATGAACCATTGAGATATATACTGTGTTCATGAACTGGAAGACTCAATATTGGGGGTTTTGTTGTTTGTTTCATTTAGCATTTTATTTTATGTATTTTATTTTATTTTGTTTAAGAGACAGGCTGGAGTGCAGTGACTATTCACTGGCACAATCCCACTACTGATCAGCAAGAGAGTTTGACCTGCTCTGTTTCTCACCTGCGGTTAGAAACCTCTGTTTCTAACCCCTCCTTAGGCAACCTAGCGGCGCCTCGATCCCAGGAGGTCACAATATTGATGCCGAACTTAACGCAGACACCTGACTGTGGTTTAATACACTGCAGTCCTGAGCTCCTGTGCTCCAGTGATCCTCCTGCCTCAGTCTCCTGAGTAACCGGAACTACAGAGATATGCCACCATGCCCAGCTAAAGACTCAATATTGTTAAGATGTCAATTCTCCCTTAATTGATCAATGAATTATACAAAATCTCAACCCAAAAACCAGCAAGCTTTTCTTTAAATAAAAAATGGGCTGGGCCTGGTAGTTCGCACTTGTAATCCTAGCACTTTGGGAGGCCAAGGTCAGAGAATTACTTGAGGCCAGAAGTTCAAGACCAGCCTGAGCAAGAGAGAAAAATTAGCTAGGTGTGGCGGCACATGTGCCTATAGTCCCAGCTACCTGGGAGGCTGAGGCAGGAGGATCGCTCCAGCTAGGAGTTTGAGGCTGCAGTGAGCTATGATGATGCCACTGCACTCTAGCCTGGAAGATAAGCAAGACTCTGTTCTCAAAGAAAAAAAAAAACAGAAAATGACAAGCCGTTGCAAAATTCATATGGAAATGCAAAGTAACTACGATAACCAGAACAACTCTGGAAAGGAGAATCAAAGTTAGAGGGCTGGCCAGGAGTGGTGGTTAACAACTATAAACCTAGTACTTTGGGAGGACAAGGCAGAAGGATCGCTTAAGGCCAGGGGTCCGAGACCAGCATGAGCAATGTAGCCAGAACCTGTCTCTACAAAACATAAAAAAATTAGCCAGGCATGGTGGTGCAAGCCTGTAGTCCCAGCTATTCAGGAGGCTGAGGCAGGAGGATCGCTTGAGCCCAAGAATTAGAGGTTACAGTGAGATATGATCAGGCCACTGCACTGTAGCTTGAGTGCCAGAGCTGACCCTGTCTCTGAAAAAAAATTTTAAATAAGTAATAATTTTTTAAAAGTTGGAGCACCAATATTACTTGATTTTAAGAAGTATCGGAAAGCCATAAAAATCAAAAGCCTGCCATTGGCAAAAAGACAAATGGATCAATAGAACAGAATAGAAAGTCCAGTACAAACCCACATAAATATGACCAACTGATTTGGCAGAGGCACAAAAGCAAAGCAAGGGGAAAAGACAGCCCTTCAACAAATGTGGTTAAAACAACGTATATACAGTCAACAGACCAAAAAAGAGAAAGAGCTAGGATCTGTAACTCACAGGGATTTAAAAATTAAATTTTAAAAATAAAAACAGATAACTTAAATGTTAAATCTAAAACTATAAAACCAAAAACTAAAAGAAAATACAGGAGAAGCCTAAATTATAGCAAAGTAAGAAAGTAAATTGACAGAGACTTTCAGGAAGTTTCTTTGGGAACATGTATTTGAAAATCTTTAAAACAGCCAGGCGCGGCGGCTCACACCTGTAATGTTAGCACTCTGGGAGGCTGGGGTGGGAGGATCACTTGAGGTCAGGTGTTTGAGGTTGCTGTGAGCTAGGCTGACACCATGGCACTCTAGCCCGGGCAACAAAGCAAGACTGTCTCAAAAACAAACAAACAAACAAACAAAAAAACTTTAAAACCTATCCAGACTCTCTGATCCACTCATTCTACCAAAAGAAACAAATACATGAGACAATATTTACTAAGATATTCGCTAAAGCATTTTTCTACCCATTTTTCGGATATTCACACTACTAAATAATCCAAAATAATTGTACAAGGGTACAGTCTATTTAAAGGTGTAAATCATGTGATATACGAATTATCAATATAAAAACCATGGACCATACTGTACTATAGGACATAACCTTTTTCAAAGCTTTAACCAGCTTGACAACTAAAAGTCAGAAAAATCATTGTTTACCATGAACCAAATGGAAACCAGACTCGATCACAGGGTACAGGATGACAACTAGTTTCCTTCGACCATTTGCTGTAGCACATTTCCTTCTGAGAGCCTTTCACTGACAAGCTTCATCATTTCTAAAAATTTCCTATAATCCTGTCATCGTTTATTTATAGTCATTTATATGAAAAGATTTACAGTCATAAGCAAGTTTTTTAAAAAAGTCTTTTCAAATAAGTAAAAATATGGAAAACATTTCCCCAAATGTATAGAGTAGTAAGTAATCTAAAAACCATCTAAACAAAAGAAGAAATGAATTTGCTGCTTAAACTACAAAACCCAACAAAGGAGTCAATCATATTAGACCTTAATTTCAAAAAGAATTATACAAAAACAGAACATAAAATTTTCTATTTTGTTACCTCTAGGGATCTCTTTCCAACACTTTAACCCTGAATAATTTTTCTACCAAGCTGAAACTAATTACTGTCAGGAACTGCAGTTTCACCCAAATGAACTACCACTACGCTTAGACATAGTGGTAATTTGGCTGGCCAGCTGTTTTTATGTCCTTACAAAATATAGACTCACAAATCCCTACAGTTTTAAAGACTGGTAGAAGAATTACAAACATGGATACAGGCAACACTGAGTGAAGATAAAAATTTGTGAATAAAAAGTGGCACGAGATGTACTGAGAGGCTGAGGCGGGAGCGACCTTTGTGAGCATCTAAGCTGCTACCAGCAGCAAGCAAAGTTGCAAAGTGGGGCTATTACACAGCCATGTCCATTCTCCAAGTTCCTAGGTGTCAAGAAAGGGGTAGGGTTGTCAGCTAATGAATTCTAATACCACGGATTGAGGTTTCAAGTGACCATTTCCAACTTCCTGGCTGTGAGAGGCAACTGAAAAAGCATGCCACTAACAAAGCTCTACAGAAGGCTTCAGAGGAACCAGCTTCCCTTGGGGGTCAGTTCTCTGTGTTATTGTGAGAGACCTCCAGCCTAGGGTCTTTTCCTTCACCCTTTTCATCATTTTGTAAGCACCTAATTCCCAGTAATACATCAAATCCACATTGGTTTCTGTTTCTTTCACTGATTCTACCTGGTTAAAAAAAAAAAAAAGATACCATTTTCTGCATGTTTTATAATTTGCCATTTATTCATTCAATTATTCATTTCTTACAACCATCCTCATGACAGGAAGGGTAATAAGGTAGAAAGCATGAACAAGCCCCTTGTAAAGATGAAGAAACTAAGGTTCAACAAGGCAAATTCGTCTGTCCAACAATGCCAAAGTATACAAACATAAAATGGGGTATAGTCACATTTATCTCCTCCAAAACAAACTTTAAAGAGATAAACAAAACATACAAAAGCAGCAATCAGGCCAGGGGCAGTGGCTCACATTTGTAATGCCAGAGCTGTGGAAGGCCAAGGCGGGAGGATCACTTGAGGCAAGGAATTCAAGACCAGCCTGGGCAACACAGCAAGACCCTATCTCTACAAAAAAATTTTTAGATTAGCCAGGTTTGGTGATGTGCACCTGTAGTCCCTGCTACTTGCAAGGCTGAGATAGGAGGATGGCTTGGGCCCAGGAGTTCAAGATTGCAGTATGCTATGATTGTGCCACTGCACTCCAGCCTGGGTGACAAAGCAAAACCATTTCTTAAAAAAAAAAAAAAGAAAAGACAATGAGAGGACAGGATACTAATCCAGTTAGGTAATCTTGGACCTAACCAAGGACTAAACTATTAATATAAAATACAGAGGGTTTAATTAGACTATGTATAAGATGCTCCCAGGTCTAAAATTTTATGGTTTAAAATGCTAAATGAGGCTGGGTGCGGCGGCTCACGCCTGTAATCCTAGCACTCTGGGAGGCCAAGGCGGGTGGATCGCTCAAGGTCAGGAGTTCAAGACCAGCCTGAGCAAGAGCAAGACCCCATCTCTACTAAAAAATAGAAAGAAATGATCTGGCAACTAAAATATATATATATATAGAAAAAATTAGCCAGGCGCGGTGGCACATGCCTATAGCCCCAGCTACTTGGGAGGCTGAGACAGAAGGATCGCTTGAGCCCAGGAGTTTGAGGTTGCTGTGAGCTAGGCTGACGCCATGGCACTCACTCTAGCCCGGGCAACAAAGCGAGACTCTGTCTCAAAAAAAAAAAAAAAAAATATTAAATGAAAAAAATACTTTGGGCTATCTAAATAAGGACAATACAGACAGGGTGAAGTGGCTCACACCTATAATCCCATCACTTTGGGAGGCTGAGTCAGGAGGATTGCTTGAGCCTGGGAGTTCAAGACCAGCCTAGCAACATAGTGAGACCTTATCTCTACAAAAAATTTAAAAATTAGCTGGGCCTAGTGGCATGTACCTATAGTCCCAGCTACTTGAGAGGCTGAGGCAGGAGGACCACTTGAGGACCACTCGAGGTTAGAGTGAGCTATGACTGTGCCACTGCACTCCAGCCTAGGCAACAGAGACCTTCTCTCAAAAAGAAAAAATGATTTTCATTCTGTAAGTCCACAGACAGTAAAGAAAAAAAAGATTTTCATTCAACTTGTAATGAAAATATAAAACATGAGCATTTATTTTTCCAACCCACAAATTAAGCCATACAATTATAGAAGTTAAGCTAATACACACAGCCTTTAAAAATGATTAAGAATATCTAATTGCTGGAATGCCTCATTTAATGATCAATAAGCAATGTGACATCAATTTTAAAGTATTAATACAGTACTTGCTTTGTTTAAAAAAAAGAAACCATTAACATTCAAAAAACCAGATCGATAAGAAAATGGGTATCATAAAACATAATTAACTTGTCAAATAATAAACCTTTTTAATATTTACAGTTGATAATAATCTGGTTAATGAGACACAAACTTGCCATAACTGCTAATTATAAATGTCATTCACAAAAAAATTATGAAATAGCAAGAGAAAAGTGCCCTTATAAATGAAAGTTTATTACTTTAATGTTGTGACAGAAAATAGATTTTATGTCAACTCCAATCAAGTGATAATTGCTGCCTAGAAAGGCAGAGTAAGGGCTCTGTGTTTCAGATTAGCCAGGGTGGGTTCTGGATTCAAAAGGGCAGTGTCAGGCTGACTGATGTCTATAAGCCTACACACTTTATAGATCAAGAAACAATAGGCTATGGGCTATGCTCTCAAAATGTAAACCTTTATAAGAAAACACAACAGATATCTAAAAATCAACTATCTTTACCTTTATCTCTCTCCTAGTTAAATTTGTAGTTGAAGTACAAAAATTAGAAACAAGAAAGTTTTCCAAATGCTGAGGTGACTTTTTGTTGTTCTTTTATTCATCCTTCTTAGTATTACTCTTGGGAAGTATTAAAATTTCAACAAATGGGCAGAATGAATCACAAAATAGATACAGTTGAATAGAAACCTTAGCCAAAAATATTCACGAGTGGAACACAAGTGAAAGGTCCTCTCCAATTCCAACATATTCACCAAAAATACATAGAAGGGTTATATTTCTGGTAAAATACCGAAATGTCAATTCTAAAGGAGAAAAACTTTGACAGGAAAAATCATGTTACCTATAAAAGATCAGGCTGACATCATCGGACTTCTTACCAACAGTACAAACCAGAAGACAAACAATTTCTTCAAAGTTCTAAAAGGAAACAATTTTGAACCCAAAATTCTATAAGGAGACAAACCAGTATTTATGTGTGATGTAAAATAAAGACAGTTTTTAAGATATGCAAAGATACAGAAACGGACGCTTCCTGAAAAAAATTTATATGAGGACATATTTCAGCAAAGCAAAACAATGTAATTCAAAAATAAAGGTAACTTGGACACAAGAAATAGTGAAGAGTAAACAAATGAATAAAACTAAAATATAAATCCTTAAAAATAGCTACGTAATGTAAGATGCACTTACATGTAAAATAAAATGGACTTACATTTAAAAGCACTTAGAATAATGTCTGGTGTCATGTGTTAGCTGCACTATTAAATCCTGATTGTAATTTAGTAAAAATCTAGGCTCTTTTAAGTCTTACGGGATCTTGGGGAAAAAAATAACCTAGACCTAAATGTTAACATACAGGACAAGGAAAGAAGAAAGTCTAAAGCTAAATTTATTTTCATGTTCTAAAGGGAGATAACTGACAAAAATATATGGCTACACATATCTATTTAAAGATAAGGGTTTCCTCTTTAGTTGCTTTATTACCTGAGGGTTTATTTTTTTTCTCCCTACAAATTAATTTAGCAAAAGTCAAACAACATAAAATAGGCAAAGAATATAAACAAACAATTCACAGAGAAGGAAATATAAGTGGCTTTTAAAACATATGAAAAGATATTGTACCTCACTCAAGAGAAATTTAAAATAAAACTACATCAAGGTATCATTTTTCACCTATAGTAAAGATCAAAAACCTCATAGTAAACTATATTGGCAAGGGTGGAAGGGAGAGAATAGGCACTCATTCATTACTACCAGGTATATATTGGTAAAATATCTAAGGAGAGCAATTTGGCAATTATCTATCAAAATTACAATGCACATCCTTTTTTTTTTTTTTTTTTTTTTAAGATATAGGGTCTCAATATGCTGCCAAGGCGGGAAAGCAGTGACTGTGCACAGGTATAATCACAGCACACTACAGCCTTTAACTCCTGGTCTCAAGCAATCTTCCTGCTTCAGCCTCCCAGGCAGTTGGTACTACAGGCGAGTACCCCGAGACCTGATTACAATGCATAACCTTATGACCCCACAATCCCAATCCTAAAGATAGATGCTGTATTCCTACATGTGCTAAATGACCTATGTACAGTCAGACACCACATAACAACATTTCAGTCAACCAAATGCATATACAAAGGTGGTCCCATAAGACTATCATAAAGCTGAAAAAATTCTTATTGCCTAGTGACATCGTAGCCATGGTCACATCGTAGCAACAAAGCATTACTTATGTGTTTGTGGTGATACTGGTATAAACAAAACTATTGCATTGCCAGTCAAATAAAAATATAGCACTTACAATTATATAAAATACATAATACTTGACATTGATAATAAATGACTGTTATTGGTTTATGTATTATACTATACTTTTTATCATTATTTTTTTTTAAAGTTAACTATAAAACAGCATCATGCAGGTCTTTCGGGAGGTAGTGTTATCACAGGAGATGACACTTCCATGTGTGTTATTGCCCCTGAAGACTTTCCAGTGGGACAAGATGTAGAGGTGGAAGACAGTGATACTGAAGATCCTAATCTTACGTAGGCCCGGGCTAATGTGTGTATTTGTGTCTTAGTTTAAAATAAAAAAATTTAATACATAAAAATAGGTACATTTTAAAACAGAAAGAAGCTTACAGAATAAAAACATAAAGAAAATATTTTTGTACAGCTATACAAAGTGTTGGTGTTTTAAGCTAAGTGTTAAAGAGCGTCAAAAAGTTTTTTAAAATTTCAGTTTATAAGCCTGGGAGTGGTGGCTCACACCTGTAATCCTAGCACTCTGGGAGGCTGAGGCGGGCGGATCGTTTGAGCTCAGGAGTTCCAGAACAGCCTGAGCAACAGTGAGACCCCATCTCTACTAAAAAAATAGAAAGAAATTAGCTGGACAACTAAAAATATATATACATAAAAATTAGCCGGGCATGGTGGCACATGCCTGTAGTCCCAGCTACTTGGGAGGCTAAGGCAGGATTGCTTGAGCCCAGGAGTTTGAAGTTGCTGTGAGCTAGGCTGATGCCACAGCACTCTAGCCAGGGCAACAGAGTGAGACTCTGTCTCAAAAAAATAAAAGAAAATAAAATTTCAGTTTATAAAGTAAAAAAGTTACAGTAAGCTAAGGGTAATTTATTATTAAAGAAAGAAAAATTTTATTAAGTTAGTGTAACCTAAGTGTACTGTAATGTCCTAGGCCTTCACATTTACTCACCACTGACTCACTGACTCACCCACAGCAACTTCCACTCCTGCAAGCTCCATTCGTGTTAAGTGCCCTTACAAGTGTTCCATTTTTCATCTTTTATACTGTAACTTTTCTATGTTTAGGTATATTTAGATTTCTGCAAACGTATCTCTGTCATTACATGATGCATGACTGTGCTCTCCAGAACTGTTTGATAGCAAAAGATCCCAATTGTCCTCCTTTCCTGATTAGGAAAAAAAAAAAACCTAATCCTCCACCAATGCATACTGGTCAGATTACAGTACATCAAAGCATGGAACACCTTGCAGCCATGGAAACGAAGTACAGGTATAGAAGGATCTCAAAGATAAGCAAGAAAAAAGCAAGGCCCAGCATCTTAGTCCATTTTGTGTTGCTATAAAGGAATACCTGAGGCAGGGTAATTTATAAAGAAAAAAGATCTGGCTCAAGATTCTGATGGCTGGAAAGTTTGAAATCGGGCATCTCAATCTGGTGAGGGCCTCAGGCTGCTTCCACTCATGGTGGAAGGCAAAGGGGAGCCAGAGTGTGCAGATATCACATGGCAAGAAAGAAAGCAAGAGAGATGGGGAATGTGCCAGGCCCTTTTGAAACAACCAGCTCTCTAGGGAACTACTGGAGTGAGAACTCACTCACACACCCCCTCCACAGGGAAAGCATTAATCTTTTCATGAAGGATCCTGTCTCATAACCCAAACACCTCCCATTAGGTCCCACCTCCAACACTGGGGCTCAAATTTCAACATGAGGTTTGGAGGAGACAAACATCCAAACCACAGCACCCTGGAAAAGTGCTGTGGTGTACCAAAGTCTTCAAAAAGTGAAGCCAAACCCCTTTGGACATACATGAACACATTCCAAGGGATACACAGAAACAATGGATTTAAGGAGATCAACTCTCACATGTTCCTACTGATCTGCCTGAGAACTAGCACAAGGTCAAGGAATCAGATTGATCATTCTTATCTCATCTCCACTTTTCACAACTGCCCTTCTCTTACATATAGGTGTACCTCTGAAGCACCCTAAATCTAAGCAGAATTTAGCAAAGTATAGGGAGTAAAAACCTCTAGAGCAACAAACCACTGGTTATAAAACTCACTGGTAAGAGTAAGTACACAAATAAAGTACACTCTGTTGCTCTAATTGTGGGGTATAAACCACCACTCATACCTTGAATAGGAAGACTAAAAGACAAAGCTACAAAAAATAGTAACTACAACCTTTTAAGAGACAGATAGCACAAAAAGACATAAATGAAAACAACACAAAGGTGAAAAGCGGGGGTGGGGTGAGGGGGATGGACCCAGAATCACAGCTGGGATAAAAAATAAAAAAACCTGGACAGGAAAGGTAGCTCACACCTGTAATCTTAGTACTCTGGGAGGCTAAGGTGGGCGGATTGTTTGAGCTCAGGAGTTCGAGACCAGCCTGAGCAACAATGAGACCCCATCTCTACTAAAAAAATAGAAAGAAATTAGCTGGACAACTAAAAATACAGAAAAAATTAGCCAGGCATGGTGGCACATGCCTGTAGTCCCAGCTACTCGGGAGGCTGAAACAGGAGGATTGCTTGAGCTCAGGGGTTTGAGGTTGCTGTGAGCTACACTGATGCCACGGCACTCTAGCCCGGGCAACAGAGTGAAACTCTTGTCTCAAAAAAAATAATAATAATAATAATTAAAATTAAAATTAAAAAAATTTAAAAATTTTAAAAAGCTAGGATGAAGTTAAAGTATAGAAGTTCTTTTATATTTCTCTCATCTTGTTTGTTTGTTTATAAGCAGAGTTAAGTTGTCCAATGTTTAAAATAATTGGTTATAAAATATTTTTTGCACGCCTCATGGTAACATCTAATCAAAAAACCTATAGCAGATACACAAAAAATGAAAAGCAAGAAATTAAAACACACTACCAGAGAAAATCTCTTTTACACAAAGGAAGACAGGAAGGAAGGAAAAGAAGAGCACAAAAAAAACAGAAATCAAGTAACAACATAGCAGTAAGTCAAACCTATCAATAATAACATTGAATGTGAATGGACTAAGCTCTCCAATCAACAGACATGCAATGGCTGATGGATAAAAAAAAAAAAAAAAAAAGACCCAACTATATGTTGCCCGCAAGAAACCCACTTCACCTTTAAAGACACACGTAGACTGAAAAGAAAGGGAAAGAAAAATATATTCCATGCAAATGAAAACCAAAAAAGAGAAGGAGTAGCTATATTTCTATCAAATAAAATAGATTTCCAGACAAAACTGTAAAAAGAGACAAAGAAGGTCATTATATAACAATAAAAGGGTAAATTCTGCAAGAGGATATAACAATTCTAAATACATATGCACCCAACACTGGAGCAACCAGATATATAAAGCAAATATCATCTGAGCTGAAGAGAGAGAGACACCCCAATACAATAATCATTGGAGACCTCAACTCTCCACTTTCAGCATCGGACAGATCATCCAAACACAAAACCAGCAAAGAAACAAAGACTTAATCTGCACTACAGACCTAATAGACCTAATAGATATTTACAGAACATTCCATCCAACAGCTGCAGAATACACATTCTTCTCCTCAGCTTATGGATCATTCTCAAGACTAGATCATGTGTTAGGCCACAAAACAAGTCTTTCAAAATTAAAAAAAAAAAAAAAAATTGAACTCATATCAAGTATTTCCCTGATCACAACAGAATAAAACTAGAAATCAATAAGAAGAGAAATACTGGAGCCGGGCATGGTGGCTCACGCCTGTAATCCTAGCACTCTGGGAGGCCGAGGTGGGCAGATTGCTCAAGGTCAGGAGTTCGAGACCAGCCTGACCAAGAGCGAGACCCTGTCTCTACTAAAAAATAGAAAGAAATGATCTGGACAACTAAAAAAATATATATAGAAAAAATTAGCCGGGCATGGTAGCGCATGCCTGTAGTCCCAGCTACTCGGGAGGCTGAGGCAGTAGGATCGCTTGAGCCCAAGAGTTTGAGGTTGCTGTGAGCTAGGCTGACGCCACGGCACTCACTCTAGCCCGGGCAACAGAGCGAGACTCTGTCTCAAAAAAAAAAAAAAAAAAAAAGAAATACTGGAAACTATACAAACATATGGAAACTAAATAATACACTCCTGAATGACTAGTGGGTCAACAAAGAGATTAAGAAGGAAATTTAAAAATTTCTTAAAACAAATGAAAATGAAAACACAAACTATCAACACCTATGGGATACAGAAAAAACAATAATAAAGTTTATAGCAATAAGTGCCTACATCCAAAAAGTAGAAAAGGCCAGGTGTGGTGGCTCACGCCTGTAATCCTAGCACTCTGGGAGGCCAAGGGGGGAGGACTGCTTGACATCAGGAGTTTGAGACCAGCCTGAGCAAGAATAAGACCCCATCTTCTATTTTTTTCTAAAAATAGAAAAAATTAGCTGGCCAACTAAAAACAGGAAAAATTAGCTGGGCATGGTGGTGCTCTCCGGTAGTCCCAGCTACTTGGGAGGCTGAGGCACAAAGATCGAAGATCGCTTGAGCCCAGGAGTTTGAGGTTGCTGTGAGCTACGCTGACGCCATGGTACTCTAGCCTGGGAAACAGAGCGAGACTCTGCCTCAAAAAAAAAAAAAAAAAAAAAAAAAAAAAAAATAAAAAAAAAAAAAAAAAAAAAAAAAAAAAAAAAAAAAAAAAAAAAAAAAAAAAAAAAAAAAAAAAAAAAAAAAAAGGTAGAAAACCTTCAAATAAACAACAGACAACAGAACAATACATCTTAAAGAACTAGAAAAACAAGAGCAAACCAAACCCAAAATAAGTACAAAAGAAATAATAAAGATCGGAGCAGAAATAAATGAAATTCAAACAAACAAAAAAATCAACAAAGCAAAAAGTTGATTCTATGAAAAGATAAACAAAATTGACAAACCTTTAGGCCAGACTAAGAAAAAAAAAAAAGATCCAAATAAATAAAATCAGAGATAAAAAAGGAGACATTACAAGTGATACTGCAGAAATTCACAGGATCACTACAGACTAACTATGAGCCACTATATGCCAATAAATTAGAAAAACCTATTAGAAATTGATAAATTCCTAGACACATACAACCTACCAAGATTGAACCGGGAAGAAATTCAAATCCTAAGTAAACTAATAAACAAGCAATGAAATAGAAGCAGTAATAAAAAGCCTCTCACCAAAGAAAAGCCCAGGACCTGATAGCTTTACTGCTGAATTCTACCGGTCATTCAAAGAAGAGCTATTCCAGGGGTGGGGAACCTGTGGTCCTCTAAGTCCTGAAGTGCAGCCTTTTGACTGAATCCAAATTTTACAGAACAAACCCTTTTATTTTTATTAATACATTTTTGTTCATCTTTTATATTTTTATTTTATGTTTTAAATGACCGTATTTAAAATACCAAAGAATAAAATAAGTTTCAAATAAATAATCCTCCCACATTGACTAGCACAATTAGAACATTAGAAACCATAATGACTAAATTGACGGCTGCTAAATTCATGATTTAGTTCTAACTTCCCCTACCTGACTGGGGCCACTACCGCACCAGGCAGGTTGGCAAGAGTTTATGGGGATCAAATATGCCAGTCTGTTGTCAGCTTTTGACAATGGTGCACCATGTTTCTGTTTGAAGTGGAATTTGGGAATAGTTGCACAGCTCGACAGTATTTTTTAATTCTGTCTGCTTAACAGCCCATCATGTCAAAGAAGACCAAGAGAAAGCTGAAGGAAGAAAACAGATTTTTTAATGAGGATTGGAATTGCAATATTATCTTGTTTTGCTAAAAATAAGATCATTTACTTGCTTTGTGATACTGAAATATCAACATTAAAGAATTCAATGCTCATCAGCATTATAACATTCATAAGCATCAAAAATATTTTAAATTAGAGGGAGAGGCGTGAAAGGTCATATTGCAGAAATTAAAAGATGAAAAGGAAAGGCAAAGACAATTCTTTCAAACATAATAAGACCTGCAAAAAATGCCACCAAAGCAATTTATAAACTAGCTTATATACTTGGTTAAAAAAAAAAAAAAGGGAAGCCATTCAGTAATGCAGAAATTGTGAAAGAATGCATTGCTGAAGTTGTAGAATGTTTAGACTCCCCCACCCACTGGCCCATAACATTTCAAAGTACAAACTGCCTCTTTCAAGGAGAACCACAACTGGCATCATGAATTCACCTTCCATTTAAGAGAACTACTTCATGCAATATTTCAAAAGGAAAATATATTATTCAATTGCTTTGGATGAATCAACTGATACTACTGACTTGGGCGCAGGTTTTATACTTCATTCAGGACATAACAGAAGATTTTCTTTGCTATGAAGAGTTACTCACTTTGGGCACTCTTGCAAACAGAACACAGGGAACAGACACCTTCGACAACTTTCAAGATAAATGCTGTGAAGTTAGACTGAATTTGGCAAATTTAGTGAGTGTATGTACAGACAGTGCACCTTCAATGTTAGGAAAACATGAAGGGTTTATTGCACAGATAAAAAGAAGTATCAACAGATCCAGATGCTCTCATTTCTTTTCATTTTATCTTGCAGCAGCAAAATCTCTGTGCCAAAGCTACAATTTTAAGTGACACTTTACAAATTATAAGTATTGTTAACTGCATTTGTGCAAATGCAATATGGCATCCATCGTCAGTTTCATAACATGCTAAAGTTGAACCATGAGGTATTCAGTGTGGATTTGCTGTATCATTCTAAAGTATGTTGGCTATTGCAGGGACAGGTGTTAGCCAAAATTCTGTCTCTGCAAGAACAGATAATTAAATTTTATGAAGAACAGAATCAGCAATGTGAATTATTGAAAGAAGATTTCTATAGGAATGCAGCATTTCTGTGTAGTATCATGTCAAATTAAAATGACCCAAATATTTCTTTGCAAGGTAAAACTAAGTCTAAACATGGTAAGTGGCAAAAGAAATCCAAGCAATCCGGGCCGGGCGTGGTGGCTCACGCCTGTAATCCTAGCACTCTGGGAGGCCGAGGTGGGAGGATCGTTCTGAGCTCAGGAGTTCGAGACCAGCCTGATCAAGAGCGAGACCCCGTCTCTACCAAAAATAGAAAGAAATTAATTGGACAGCTAAAAATATATATAGAAAACATTAGCCGGGCATGGTGGCGCATGCCTGTAGTCCCAGCTACTCGGGAGGCTGAGACAGTAGGATTGCTTGAGCCCGGGAGTTTGA